>WSYH01003360.1:0-68765 GCA_036426205.1 Ascaphus truei
AAGGGGTTGGGTCACCCATTTCTCTCAATCACTTTTCCACTTATTATTTATTGGTTTCATCTGATAAGTAGCGCCTGTCTTTTACCTTTATCTACACAATTTTAGAGAGAGAGAGGTGCAGAGAGGAACTGTCCCTTTAAGGACAAATTAACTACCTCTCTGCAAAGGGAGGGAAAGAAAACAGCTTTTAAAAACCGCTGCAATCTTCCTTTTTCTTCCCTTTTTATTTACTCACTCTCTTACAATAAGCCACACCATAATTTTATAGGTCTTAAAAAGACACAGAGCTCCCACATGCAAATGAAAAAGGAAGGAATCAGGCTTAAATTGAAGTAAATTAGAAGTAAAACAAAACAACCAAGGGTGGGGGAGGAGAGAGGGGTTGAGACTACAGTTACCAGCCAGCTAAAGTGTAGCTTTGCTGGGTTGAAACACTGCAGCCTCTCAGTGAAAACCAAAAACGTTTTTTAAACCTCAAAATACACCCAAAAACCTCTACAAAACTCACAGTATACTCACATTATACTCCCCCACAAATCCACACCAAAGTATAACAAATTCCACAGCAAATGCCTGGGAGCTGTGCACACACGCTTCAGAGTGAGAAGCTGGAGATAGGTCAGGGAGAGAAGAGGAGGAGACAGAAGGGGCAGTCAGGGGAATGGCCTGAACAGCTTGGGAGGCGGAGACAGGGGGAACCTGATAAGAAGAGTCTGTGCGCGCGCCCCCTGTAAGCTGGGGATGTGAGCACACAGGCTGCGACACAGGCGCGGCCCGCACAGAGCAGGGGAAGACAGCCGGAGGGGGACGGAGCCAAGCGGAGGGGAATGCGGGCGAGGCCTGTGCTCGCGCGATAGCCAGCAAGGGTAGAGAGGAGCATGCATGCGCGTCCCCGTGGGCTGAGGGGGCATGCGCACCGGACGCATCACCAGGCGCGCGGAACGTCACGCCGCAGGCATCACGCGAGGAGGAGGCAACGGGACGGATGGCACTAAAGGGGAAGGTAAAGGAGCTACCGCGGGGGAGAGGGAGCGGGGAGGATTAAAGCAAGGGCTAAGGGAGCGTGTGGGAATGCGAGACCTGCGGGGAACGCGCTGCGGCAAGGGGAGAGAGGTAGACGGTGAAGGAGAGGAGTGGGAAGGGGAAGGGGCAGAAAGGATAACAGGAGATGAGAGAGAGGGAGAGGAAGAGGAAGGAATCTCCTGAGTCGTCATACATACTGATTCAGGATTAAAAAGAAAATCAATCTTTGTACCTAGCATATCCAGAGGCCCCTTCATTTCGGCCTTTGAGGCGGTAAGTGGAGAGAGACCTCTGGATATTAGCTAAGGGGATTTCTTTCACTACATCTATGTCTGATAATTTAACAGAGGCTGAAAGAGGCAGTCTCAGGATCCTTATGGATGACAAATCCATTGTGATTAAAAATGTGGATAAGGGGGGGGGGGGGGCATTGGTTGTCCAATCTGTTTCCCAATATAGAGCTGAGGCCTTGAGACAGTTGAGTGATTCTACCTTTTATGTCAGGCTTAAGACCGATCCAACTGAGAAATTCCAGCGTGAATTGTTAAATCTGCTGGAATTTGGTAACGTTCTCTATGTTCTTACGACAAAAGAATACAACTATCTCAAGTGTTTACACCCCATCGTGCCTGTGTTCCAACATCTCCCGAAGATACATAAGGGACTTGACCACCCTCCGGGGAGACCCATTGTGTCCAGTATTGCGTCTTTGGGAGATGGTGTGTCCAGGTACTTTGATGGGTTTTTACAACCTCTAGTACATTCCCTCCCCTCTTATCTCTGTGACACTGCTGATTAACTTGTGTCTGTTGAGGGGATCAACTGAAAACCTGATTATCGTTGGGTCACCATGGACGTCACATCCTTTACACTATTATAGTACATGAGCACGGTTTATTCGCCACATCACACTTTTTACACACTTCCACATTATCACAGGCACAGTGCACTTTCATTCAGGAGTGCATATCATTTTTACTCACTCACAATTATTTTTCTTTTGATTCACAATTTTATTTACAGATTAAAGGCACTGTTATGGGGACTTCTTTCGCTCCTTCTTTTGCAAATCTTTTTATGGGCTTATGGGAATTAAATCACATTTTAGGGAGCACTCATTTGTTTCGTCATCATATTATTATGTACAAACGCTACATTGACAATTTGTTTTTTATTTGGGATGGTGATTATCACTCTTTACACACTTTCTTTGATACTCTTAATGTAAATTATATTAATTTGAAATTTACGATGGATACTGATATACACCACATAAACTTCTTGGATGTGACGTTCCATGTGGACCTGGAAAATGAAATACAAACAAATGTGTTTAGGAAAGCACATTCCAGAAATTAATTTTTACATTCCCACAGCAGCCACTCTAGGTCTCTCATTAATGGGATTCCGAAGGGACAATTTCTCCGTTATAAGAGACTTTGTTCAAGTGATGAGTCTTTTCATTTACAAGCAAAAGATCTGAGTGAGAGATTTGATCAGCGTGGTTACAATAAACAGATTGTTGAGAATGCCCTTCAGGAGGCATTCACAAAAGATAGAAACGATTTGATCAGCAACAGTTGTTCTAAGAGAGGGAACTCCAAAACTCCAATATAGCTAAGAAACAATTGAATTACACTGAACCGTTGTTTATTACACAATACAACGGACAAGCCAACCAAATTCGTAGAATTATCCAAAAACACTGGAGTACCCTACTATTAGATCCACAATTAAAATCGGTTTTGACTGATAGGCCAAGAATGGTCTACAAGAGAGCCAGAAAATTAGGCTCTCTAATTTCCCCAAGTCTGTTCAGTTCCTCCATGCAGAATCACATAGGAGGTATACCACAAGGGATCCACAAATGTGGTCACTGCTCTTTGTGCCAATATGTTAAACCTACTCATAGGATTACCACCACTCAATCTGGGTTTAGCTACAAACTTTCTACTTTCATGAATTGTCATACCAGCTATATCATCTATATTATTTTGTGTGGATGCAATATGAAATATGTTAGGCGTACAATCAGACCCCTCAAAAATAGGATAGCTGAGCATGCCAGATGGATTAAGAGAGGTGATTCTGAACATCCAGTATCGAAACATTTTTCCTCTTGCCTCAAAGGAGGTATTAAGAATTTTAAATTCTTTGGTATTGAACACATTGCTATGCCAAAAAGACGTGGTGACAGAGAGAACATTCTTAATCAAAGAGAGATGTTCTGAGTATTTACCCTTCACCCTCATGGGATGAATGTAGAGTGGGAACTCAAACATTTTCTGCATGGTAAATCATTATCCATTTGCAGATTAATTGTTTCAGTCTTCCATTATATTCAACCTTTATAGTTTTTGCTTCAGCTTTTTTTCCCATTTCTTCCTTCCCCTCCCCCACCCTCCTCTCCTCTTTTCCCTTCCCCTCTTCTATTAATTCATTTTACTCCAATATTCACTTAGGTGATTGCTATTCTCCACACAAGTTACTTTTTTTTTTATATAAAATAAGTATATTATGCATCTTAAATGTTTATCATCATATTCATTACAATTTAACTTGTTTGTTTTTGTACATGCTAGTTTTGACCAAGTTATGTGTGGTATGTCTTATATGTAAGTTTTTTTGTTAGTTTATTTTATTATGTTAGTTCATTTTGTCTTTTTTGCTTTAGATGTATTTTATTATTGAATACATTTTGTTTGTTCAATTATGTTCACTATTTATATATGTCATTTGTGTTTAAATCATACATGAATAGACATTGGAATCTAGTGAACATGGTTCAGGTTTACCCACTTATCTAATTTACCTATTCATTAATTAGTAATAACAGCTGTGGGTAACCCTTTATTAATACCACCCTACATCATGGCAGATCACTCTTTGACAAAGCGCCCTGTGCGTGAAACGCGTCAGAGTACCTGCCAAGACTATCCATGTACTTGCTTTTAAGTTAATAAACTTTATTATTTGAATCCTGCTTCTACCAGTTCATTTGGTTTGCTGTGCTCCGGTTCTCCCTTTGGGACCATCCACTTATGCACGGATGCACGCTGCGCTGGAGGTCATCTGATCTGCCTTCCATCTCCTGCTTCCTGCTGATGGCATAGAGAGTTTACACAGAGGCAAAGCGACGCATCATCCAGCTGATTGTCCGGTGGTTCCAGTCACTACGACGTCGGCCACACAAGGCTACAACTGACGTAGACGGTTCCTTAAACCGGAGGGGCTCTCAGACATCTTTCAGCCTTCTGGAGAGTTTCAGCATTCACCAGCTCCCTCTTCAACAGCTGTTATCTAGCTTGGAGCTACGTCGCTGTTACGGCTTCCCCCTTCCTCCACCCCCCAGGATTCGCAAGCTGGTAACCGTGAGTACCATGCAGGCAAGATACTGGTGCTATATGAGATTAGCCAGTTGCCTTTTTGATTGTTTTACAACTATAACTATTCATCGGTGGATGTGAGGAGGGGGATTATGACATTATTGGTGTACATACCTTATGTTTAGGATCTCCAGTCACCAAACTTATATACTCATATGCACTCATTCAGCTCCGATATATCTGAGGGCTGACACCAGCCCTGAGCACAAATTCTATATATATATCATTCATTGTAACATCGCCGGAAGAAGAGATCAGTGTATCTCGAAAGCTCGCACAAATAAAAGCATTTCGTTAGCCACAGAACGGTATCATCTATTTATTTTTTGATTATTGAAGCTCGGCTAACACGGTACTGATACCTCTACATGTATATATATATATATATATATATACATACATATATCATTTTTTTATGTTATGTCGTTACACTTGTATCCTGTTCAATATCGGCTCTTTATGTTCTTTGTGTGTTCGTTGTAGTATTTGTGCGTATATTTCTTATTGTTCGTCCAGACCCGGGACACAGCGATGTGCTCACACCAGAGGGGTTGCTTTTGTCATTTTATTTCTCATGAACAGCGGGAAGATTTCTTCCTGGACTCTCGGAGGCGGGTACTTCTGGTGTTGGATCGACATTTAACGGAGGACAGGATCCATTCACTCTTTGATAAAGCGCCAGGGTGCACAAAACGAGCAAGTTTATTCCCATTCATGTAAGTATATGCTCGAATACAGGGGGGCGCAAACTTTTTTCCCTGTGCCCCCCTGCCGGTGGTCCCCTTACCCCCGCTCCGGTGTCGGCTCCAGCGTCATGACGTCACGTTGCCATAGCGACGCGTGTGAGAAGCCGCCGGAGCCCAAGGTAAGTTAGGTTTACAGAGGCCCTGAAGCTCCTACGGCACTTAATTTAAGTGCCTTCGGGAAGCGCGCCGGGCCTCTGTAAGCCCTGCGCCCCCCCCGCACTCAGTCTCGCTCCACCCCTGGGGGTCGCGCCACCCAGTTTGCGCACGGCTGCTCTAATAAATACTTTTTAATAGTTACGGTCTTGCATCCAGCAATGTGTCTCCATTCAGGCTATGCACTGTCAGCTTTTCTTTTCTTGTATTACATATGAAATGTGCTGTTTGCACCGTAACACCTACCCTCTTCATTCTGTATACAGAAAACTTTAATACAATATAAGTTTAAAAACAAACAAGCGCCTGAATCAGTGATACCACAATGTGGATGTTTGTAAAGGAAATGAAGAACGGGCATCAATGTTAAATGTTACCTACAATGTACATAAACAGCATATTGTAACTTTCGATCACAGTAACTTTAATACTTAGTTAAAAGTATAGAAATGTAACCACTACAATAATATATCATGTTTCAATATAGTTGTTTGTTTAAATATAGTGTTCATTACAAATGCATCTTTATGATTGGTTTATTTTAGATTAGGAGCACACCTGCATATTGTACAGTACATGTGTAAATGATACTTTCTGCATTCAGTTAAGGGCTTACTGTATGTGCTTCACTTGTTTGCTCCTCTTACTCCTCTTTAGAGGTTGATTCGAGATAAAATAAACACAATGATAACATTTATAACACTTGTTTGTTGAGGTTCTTTGTTATTTCGATAGTGACCTCAGCAAAACCTAAACCAGAAAATCCTATCATCAAACAAAAGAAACAAACACAATTGAATAGAACAAAGTCACTTTGTGTCGCACCAAACCTGTTCCAGGAAAAGTGACTGTGACTATTTTTGGCTTTGGGCTTATTTATTCTGTGCAGAGATGTCAACCTTCACTTACCGAAGTGAGTGTGATTTGGTGTTGAGGACACAAAAAAAAACCCCGACATGTAAAAGGACAGTACAGTATTGATTATTATCAGAGAGACTCACCGAGAGCCGGTGGTAAAAAGCAGTGAGACTGACTCCAAATCAGAAACACTCAATAGAAAATCAGTGAGTTCACAGATAGGCCTAGATCTCCAGCAGTAAAGTGCTAGGGTGTTTTAACGTCCCTTAACAAAGATTTAAGTCAGAAAAAGGAGTTATCACAAATATTATGTTTTCAAACCAAGTGAATGGAAGTTTACGTGCGGTAATGCTGAATCAGCGCTATCACCCTTTATTGAATAAGCTCTAACCTTGTAACTGCTTAGCGATGGCACATATAGCAGAAGGAGCTTTAATAGTATGTAATGTTGGGTCAGTACATTTTTCTTATTCCACATCAAAAAAAAAGAAAAGAAAGAAACAATACTGGTGTGATATGTTTTTCCTACCTTTAAATTAATGATTATGTAGCCGACATGTGCATCAACATTGTAAACATAGAGATTATCACTGTTTTGGATCCGGAGAAAACATAGATTTGTTGTAGTTTGTGATCCCTTACATGGAACCAATATTAAGGTTCTTCAGAGAGCACAGAATGATTGTGCACAGAGCTTTGAAACCTCATAGCTTTCTTTTTCATATAATGTGAAGGTGTGTCTGCATGTCAAAAAAATAAAGTCTGGCGACAGAGAGAGAGCAGGAGAAAATATACACAATAGCACTAGCACACAGTGTTACAGTATGTGAGGTCAAAACAAGGTTAGGCATTTTGTGATGCCTGATTAAAATGCTGTTTTTACCTCACACATAAGTCTTTCTTTTATGCGTTGCAGAAGAAACACAGCATTTACATTGTTTCGGAATTTTCTGCTGCATCATACATTATCTAAATGTTTGTAAAATGAGCATTGCAAACTGACGAAGCAAATTGTGTCAAGTATTGAGCTGTGTGCACTGAAAACTGGAAAGCACTTGCACGACTCATGTACGGCACTAGTCAAGCACATTAAAAAGACCATCAAGTGTTACTAGCATTCTGGGAACATCACAGCTATTAAGTGTCCTCCTGAATGTTTATAGTACAAGTAAGAAATTCGGGTACTGCCCATTGCAAACAATCTTATGGCAATGTTACTGTGGGGAGGTTAGGCATACTGAATTGGAACCAAAGGCTGAGATTATTGTCACGGTAGTTTACAGGGTTATAATATACACCAAAATAACTGGGTTGAATTGAATGCGACTGTGATATGATAATGAAAGTTTATTCCTTCAGGGAAGGTGAACACACAATATTGAACAAATAACACACAGAATATATACACCTACATGGGAATGGGGCAATGAAGTAATCAGGATTCAGATTAGCAATTCATCAGGCATCAGGTATCATTCAGATGTAATAACGAAGAACACTGGGCATAGAGCTTGCCATCGTTTTTATGTGATTTTGGCTCTATACCCTAACATTGGTTAACAATTATCTGTATCCTATCACCTTTTGCCAGCTAACGTGGGAAGCACTTTGGTACATGCCCCCAGGTAGCTTGCACATGCGCACAATCCCTTAGTCAGACTCCCATTTTCCTAACCCCACTCAAAAGAGTTGGCGTCACTAAGTCTGCCAGATGGGGATCTGGGCCGGGGAAACCTGACTAAAGGTGTGAATTATAGCAATTCATGCGAAAGGCCATGTCCTGCGTTCTCTCCACCCTGTATATACAAACCGGGGGGATCAGCCTTTGATCAGTGGCCTTTGTGTAGACATACTGTCGCCCCCTGACCATTAACATACCGTATGGGCCAGGGATTTTCGCTGGCTTTACGCTAGGCATAAAATACAGTTCAGTTACAATATTTTATATATATCAAAATAATCCGTTCGGTTGGGCCGAGTGGGCTAAAACTCGCCAGGCCCCCATGCCAGAGGGGACTCTACATGGTGGCCAAGTTTCAGCTCGCTGCGACCCGCCGAACTGGAGATACAATATTACATTTTAAAACGACATGTTTTACAAATTGCATTTCTCCACCATTGAAGTCAATGGCAGACCCACACTTTAAACAGTTACCCATACTCCGTTCGGTTGATCGGAGAGGGCTGGAAATTGCCATGCAATCATGCCGGAGCAGTGACTGCATGGTGGCCAAATCCCAGCCCTCTAGTCCCTACCGAACCGGAGATCTGGGTTTTACGTTTTCGCACTTTCACACTTGGTGTTTTAAAACCAAGCGGCTTTTCTCCACCATTGCGGTCAATGGGGCAAACCTCGTGGCAGCCGCGACCCAGTCCCGTGGCCATTGCCCATCGGACCCTGTTGGGGTCGAGTAAGGGGGTCTCCTGAGCTAGGGCAAAAGAACTGGACTGCTACCTGCCCTAGGACCAGAGTTACAATTTTAATATGAATGAACTTGGCCGTGACCAAGTTCCCACGGCACTTTAGTGTTCAAAGGCTCTTTTATTGAAATTGTATCCGCTTTCGGAGATTGCGGTTTGGCCGGCAGCCAACTCGTTCTTGGAGAGCGAACTCGTGGAATCCCCACTGAAAGACATTACGCCATTCACTTCAATGGAGAAATTCCGCTCATCCTCTCAGGCGCCATCTGCTGGTCTTCTTTGATATCAGGCCAAAACCCTTGAAATCTCCATAGACTTGCATGGAGCTCCAATGGTGGCCTATGGGACAGGCTGCAAACGGGGATTAAAAAGGCGGGAAGGGGAACAAAGGGCCATAAACATGTAAATACAATTCACTCTTTCCCTTCCGACCTGATCCCAGTGTATGTGTCTGGTGCATACACTGTAAGGGAAGAAATACATGTAACCAGGGGGAAACACATTTTGCACTGAGGCAGGGGAATAAAAACACAAATAAACATTATAACAGTTAACCCCTCGCCTCCCATACGATGGTGGGGGTGGCCAGCTGGGGTATAACCCCTTTATTACCGGGCCAGCACCCCCTTTTCGTGACAATTATACCAAGTGCAGCAACGCTATTCTGTGATGTCACCCAGCGCTCCCGCCGAGCAGCATCTTGATTACACCGGGGAGGGAGAGCAGGGGAGTCTTGGAGGTGTGGCGGAGACTTGGCCGTGAGCAATTCAGTTTCATTGGTTGAACCGCTCACGTGACACGGCCGATGCGCAAAAACCCCCCAAAATTCTCAATCTCTTCCCCAGCTGTTCGCCTTTTAGTACGGCACGCTGCGACCGTCGCTTGCAGTATAAGCAGTTTGTTGGATGAAAGGTAATTGTTTTTGTGTCACGCGGCACCACTACACACAACGCCGTGTGCGTTTTTGGGTACAATCACGGCTTAAGGGTTGAAGGAGCAGCACAGTGAGTAAAGGTACTGACTGATAACAATGACACTGAGTGTGAAGCAGAGGATCCTCCTTCAAATCCTGCTGTCAGCTCCTTGTGCAAGTCACTTTATCTCCCAGACACCCAAGGAAAGAAAGGACTCATGCCTTCAAAATGTCTCTGAACATCGCTGCTTACACAGTCACCACTATAGAAGAAAAAAGAAACAAGATGTGCTGTGAACGTAGTAGACACTGTTTAGATGTGTGAATGTGTGAAGATGACACATGATCCATAAGACAGAAAGCGAATCCCTGCACTTCTCCCATTGGGCTAACAATAAATGGGGAAATAAATACACATAATCAAACCTAAATCTGTAAGACAAGGGAGACTTTTGGTTACATCCTTGGATCAAATAATGAGAAGCTTGCTAACCAAAGTCAAGGTAAGTCTAAGTAGCATGTCCCTATGCTAAATGCATATGTGGCCCCCTTTCCCTAGGACTAAGGGAAATACGTGTGCTGCTGTACCTGTTGCAAGCAGGAGGCCTAAACCTCTGCTTCTGGGAGCCTGAGGTGATCGCTCTCTTTCTGTTTGGAGCAGTGCCTCCACCTATTAGAGATCCCAGCAGAGCGGGATGGTCCCACATAGGACTCAATAACCACTATACACAGAGTATAATATAACTTCTTTACTACTCACGCTATAACAATAACACACCCACAATACAATATCCCAATACAATATTACAATACAATACCCAACACCCTGGTTTGATTCTCCCAAAGTACTGAGGGTGCCTTAGGCACCTAAACACCCGGTATCCGTAGAACAGTTCCACCCAAAGTATGAGGTAGCGTTACCCCTGTGTGGATCGTTGGTGCACTTATATTCCTCCCTGGGCATTCCTGTACTCAGGTACTGCTGGCAGATACAGGACAGTCAGGTCCCACGCCGCGGGGCCTCCAACATCAATCCCCTCACTCCTTAGGGTCCTGATCCTCCTCACGAGGTGAGCTCCAACTGGATTGTCTCACCTAATGTCTATGTGGGCCTGTGAAATGGGGGGCGTGGCGAGTGTGTGTGTGTGCATCACGTCAGCAGTTCGCCCTTGTTGGCTGAACTGCACACGTGACCCGGCTGTTGCGCGGCAAATTCAAACAAAGGTATGGCCGCCTCGGCGCTCTCATGCGCACGTGGTCTATGGCCATGCACTTGCCTTCCTGCCTTTTGTTTTCGGCGCAAGCAATATCGGTCACGCCGTAGCTTTTACTATGGCCACGGCCTAACACTAAGCAAAACCTTTCATTTCCATCAGTTTGCACCACTGGTATCTTTAAACTTGTGTCTTGTACTTAAAGCAATTCTCTTGTGGTTAACACCAGCTAAGCCTGGACGGTTTAATTGACGCAAATAAAACTGAACAATGCATTAGTTGTAGATACAAATGTTGATACATATAATTATATAATTATGCTGACAAACCTTTCCCCAACTCCTCTTACAATCAAAGTGTATCAGAGTCAAAATGATGTACAGTAAGTTGCAGCATTTGTGGAGCAAAGCTCCAGTTTTGTGACACTTGATAGCAGGGCTGCCGACAGGGGAGGACAAAAGGGGCAGGTGTCCCAGGCCCGGAGGCTCGGCTGGCCGGCGCTGCAAGTTGACCCCGACCTCTAGTCAGGCCTGGCTGCTGGTCGTGGCTGGGTCCCGGCTCTCCATCAGCTGCCTGCAGGTCTGCTCTCCCCCACTCTGTCCCACGCCGAGCTTCCACCGCTGGCGCGCGACGACTCTCTCTGATGTCAGCGCGCCAGAAATAAGCTGGGCTTCCACTTCCAGTGCGCGCCGGCATGAGAGGGAGGCCCGACGTGCGATGACGTCTGAAGCATGTGGGGCAGAGTGAGGGAGACCAGGCCTCAGGCAGCTGATGGAGAGCGGGGGTCTGGCCGCGATGGCAGCTGGGCCTGGTGAGAGTTGGGGCCAACTTGCAGTGCTGGCCGCCGGGCCGCCCGCAGACACCGCCCATCCCCGCATACGCCGGGCCCGGCCTGACCATCCACAAGGTAACTCTTTTTTTAACATATATATGTATTGGGAGGAGTGGGGGTCTTTTTAATATGTATTGGCGGGAGTGAGGGTCTTTTTAATATGTATTGGGGGGGGGGGGGTTGGGTGTCTTTTAATATGTACTAGCTGAGAGACCCGGCGTTGCCCGGGATTTTTTTCCAGAGTAAATGAAGTTCTTGGATTTTGTCATCCACTGCAGGAACTCCGGAGAGGGGACTGGAAGGAGGAAGGGCAGCGGGATGGTACCCATAGGCACAGAAGAACAGTGATTCCAGTGTTGAATCGTGCTTCATGGAATTGCGGGAAAACTCAGCCTACATTAGCAGATCAACCCAGTCGTCCTGTAGCTCAGAAACAAAACAGCGGAGGAATTGTTCTAAGGACTGGTTGGCTCTATCGGTGAGGCCATTGGACTTGGGATGGTAGGAAGAAGAGAAATGTAGGGAGATACCCATTTTTTGGCAGAAGGCTTTCCAAAATCTGGAGATGAATTGGGATCCGCGATCCGAGACTATATGCGTCGGGACTCCATGGAGGCAGAATATCTCTTTAATAAAGATCTCCGATAGTTCACTCTGTGGGTAGCTTCCTGAGAGGAACAAAACTGACCTGTCGTATAAATCGGTCGACCACAACCAGTATGGTAATCCTACCCCTGGAAGGAAGCAGCTCCCCAATAAAATCCATGGAAAGGTGGGTCCACGGGTGGGTGGGAACGGGCAATGGCTGGAGCAATCCACAGGGTAACATCCTTGGCACCTTCATCTGAGCGCATATAATACAGGCTGCCACAAACTCCTGTACGTCATTAGAGGAAATCGCAAGTCTTCCTAACCCCCGGGTGAACAGCCATCTTGGAGTTATGACCCCATTGCAACACCTCACTTTGGAAATGAGGGAGGGGACACAAATAATTTAACATTTGTGCATCAGACAAAATATAACAGCCAGAGAGAACGAAATCTCAGCTCCTCATGTTTTCAAACGAACGTATTCGTTGTAAATTAATTCAAACTACTTATAGGTGTTGGGTTTTGGTAAAAAGAAGTAATCACTCACCAAAATGTAACCCCTTAAACATGCGACATCTACAAGTACACATGTAAATGAGCAATCCCTCCTACGACTAAAGTGAACTAATTCCAGTAAAATATTTAAGACGTCTCACCTGGGTCATTTTATATCCAAATCTGGCACCTAAAAGTATTTTTGAGTGTATTTAATAAAGTTAGAAGTTTGATTTCCTCTGGCTACTCCCTTTTTGTGTGATCATTGTGTGTTCAGCAAGTGCTTGAAAAGCCAGATTCCCCACTCTCCTTAACTTTGTTGGGTCTCTGATAAGGACAGAGTAGGATATGGGTAAAGAGAACACTTGATTGACAAACAATTCTCCATTCAGAGGCAGATCAACTCAAGGACCCCCGTTTTCCTGAAGTTTGTGGTACAAATCTCAGACACAAAGAGCTTACAACCTAATTTATATCAGGGGGAATATTACCTCAAAGCTATGCTTTTCCCCCAAAATATATGATTTTTAGGGATGAGTAACAAAAATTAGTTAAAAAAAAGCATAGTCTGTAAAAGGAGTACTAATCATAACTCATCCAAAGAAATCCATTGCATCCTATGAATAAGGGCATCACAAGTGAGACAGAGTACTACTGCTGTAATATATGATAAAAAAGGAGCTCAAAAAGATGTACAACCAAATTGCACACTACAAGAGAAGAGCTCATGAAAATATATTAATATACTTAGTAATAGAATAGACAAAATGCCACGGAGTGCCAACATTTCCATCCTAGAAACCTTCCTTGCTCTGATCTTTGCCAGTAATTCCTAAAGGGGTTAGTTAGGTGTCTCCAAGGGGTTCACCAAAATAAATCTGTAATAGTGAATCCAAGAAGGTGGGTTCCTGAACCTGTGTGGAGACCCTGCACTTAATAAAGCCCCAAACTGCACCTTAGCGTGGGTGGTATGGCTGTCAAATACAGCAGGACCCTCTAAAGTTTCTCCCCACAATGCTTTGCATCCGCAGAGGCCAGGCATTGTGGGGCGTGACTTTGGAAGCTCTCACAGTAATTGACAGCTGTACCACCAATGCTATGCACTGAGGTGCAGTTTGGGGTGTGAATGTTCCCCCACAAACTCAGGACACTATACTGCCTGGAATTGGTCAAACAGTTTTGTGAGCTATAGTCTGATGAGTAGGCAATAAGATTTATACATCAGGGGGTTTGCTAAACAAATATTTATTAGGGGATACACAATGTAAAAAAAATTGGGAACCCCTGCTCTATTCTCTGCTGGCCTGCTATCTACTTCTACTTCGGTTCTTGCTACCCATAACCCGGGGTGCCACCTTTTTTCTGATCAATGATGACCCAGAGACTTCCTTTTTAAAAATGTTTTTATTTATATATTTAACTCTCTTTCCTTCTCTGTCGGCGACATCTCCCCCTGCATGGTCCGTCAAAATGGCTCTGCGACGTCAAATGGCCACGTTGTTGAAGCAGGGCGGCCAATTATCATGGCAATGTGATGCTGCAATGTCACGTCATCATGGCAACACGCCATTTTGATGAGGCCATGCAGGGTGAGATGCCGGCCGCCGGGTGATACCGCCGGAGAAGTCAGTGAAGATTTCCGGGTCGGACTGCTGGAAAGCACTCCTCCCCGGCCGTCCTCCTCTGCCGCCCTGCTTTGCTCCCGCTGTTCAACTCCTCTGACTGCCGCCCAGCGCCGCTCTGGTGGTCTTTTGTCTTCTTCTCCTGCTGGATATATGTAAACGGATACAATCTGCAATTGTAGTATAGCAGATATACCCTGCTCAAGCGAATGAAGAGGGATTAATACACCAAACAGTGTAGAGGAGGGGTGGTGCTCACAGGGAGTAGATAATAGACTAAGTGAGAGGAAAGGCAGAATCCCTATATTGTGGCACTAAGAGAGTACACCCTAATTAAAACTTAATATTTATTATATAATCTTAAAATGAAACTGTTTGGAGTAACCATAAATACAGGACAAAAAGTTAATTAAAATAATAAAAGACCGGAGAGGTGGGGTAGTACATAGGGTAATTATATATAAACCCTATTGTCAGTCTATTTAACCCTTTGATGGTCTATAGGTGTAGGAGAAGTGTCACACAGGTAAGTATAGTAAGGATATTGTTATATCACTAGTCCCTTGCAATCAAATCCTAAAAAGAGGCTGAATGGGGATAACTATAAGCTTACAAGGAGTAAGAGGGGGGATAAATGAATCCTAGCTGTATAGATGAATATCTATGTCTAGAGCAGGCATGTAAATAGCCCTAGCTCTATCTAGGTAGCTAACCTCTTATTAAATGAATATGAACACAGACTCTTTATTAAAACAAACTGACACTTGGAATAGCTCCCATATCAAGTATTTAGGGATTAAAATAGCGAGCTCATATGGCTCACTATATCAAACCAACTACCCTCCCCTTTTCCGTCAGATCGTAAGAAATCTCGAGACCTGGCAGACCCACCAAATATCCTGGTTCGGTAGAATAATATCCACCAAAATGAATATCCTTCCCCGCTTGCTTTATTATTTTCAGATCATCCCTGTCCCCGTCCCACTAGCAGATCTGAGGAATATCCAGACTCATATTCTGCGTTTCATCTGGCAACAACGAAGAGCCAGGGTCCCACGGTCAGTACTTTTAGCGTCGAGGACGAGAGGGGGTCTAGGGGCGCCGGATGTAGTCCGATACTACCAGTCAGCCCAGCTGAGGCAGGCGGTGGTTTGGAATAACCCCCCGACCTCTAACTGCTGGCTGGAGATAGAGACGCACCACGCGTCCCCGACCCCCCTCTCAGCCCTACTATGGACCCACGCCCACAAAGGCAAGAAGCCCATGAGACTCAGCCTTGGAGCAATGAGATGCACGTGGTCGACATGGTTGAAAACCAAAGGGAAATATGGCCTAGCTTCAACCCCCTCTCAATTGACCCCCTTATTCGGGAACCCGGATTTCCCGCCCGGTTGTTCCCGACCCCAATTCAGCCAATTTCAAGGCCTAAACATCAGAGTGGTTGCGGACTTACTGGAAAGCGACGAGGTCATGCCCCTCCGGGAACTACGAATTAAACTAACGTCCCCTGATCTTCCTATATTCCAATATTTACAGATTAGACATTTCCTGAGAACCCAATCCCCTAGCCTAAAATTCCCACCGCGCTCCAGATTTGAGACCCTCTGCCTCAGAGGCGAATACCAAAGAGGCCTCATCTCCGAGATATATAGAATACTGGAGGCGGCCCAGCCCTCCCCTAGTCATTTATATATGCAAAGGTGGAGCGAGGACCTGAACACCAATATAGACCTTGAGGACTGGGAGGATATCTGGGAGGCAGCTACCAAAACTTCAATTTGCTCCGTCACAAAAGAAAATATTTACAAAATATTATTTCACTGGTACCTGACCCCGAGTAGACTGAGCCAAATCTACCCAGGCACCCCCGACGAATGCTGGAGGGGATGTGGTCAAAGGGGGGACATGTCCCACATTTGGTGGACATGCCCGGAGATCCAAAAATTCTGGACCCGGATCCAGGGCCTTCTGACCGAGACCCTGGATGTTGAGATACCCCTGGACCCCCTGACATACGTGCTGGGAAAACCAGTCGACGACCTTCCCACCCCTATAGCCAGACTCACGGCAGCGATCCTAACGGCCGCCAGATGCTGCGTAGCGGCGGCTTGGAAGAAAATCAAAGCCCCCTCTAGAAGAACGGTAGTCACTAGGATAGATGGAATTATGGGTATGGAAAGATTAACGGCAATGCTGAGACAAAAAATGCCGCAATTCTACTCAACCTGGGAACCTTGGCCAGGATCAGGCGCCCTAACTATCACATAAACATTACCGCAGGATTAACTCCCCGACCTCCGAACCACAAAGCTCCCCACCACCCCCCCCCCCCCCCCCCCCCCCCCCCCCCTTGTCCACGGCGTTCCCAACTATCCACCCCTCCTTCGTCATCCCCTCTCTTTTTCACCACTGAAAATGGGAAAATGGACTATTGTGTGTCATCAACTCCTCCCATGCTATGTACATGTACCGCGCCGTATTTCTGTGCTGGCTCTTTTTCCAATGTCTGTAACATGTACCAATACGCTGTCTAACACCAATAAAGGAAAAAATATTTTAAAAAAAAAATAATCTTTAATGCTAAACGAATCAAAATAATGGGTGTTAAAATACATCAAATGACACACATATATGTTAACCCTAAGATGAGTATATATGACACTCCGGGTTAATGTAATAGAGGGACAGTTTGAGGTGAATTAGATCAAACGTGTCCAGAGAACTGATATGCAGTATTCCCTAATAGTGGTAGTTAGATATTATTACGTCACCCATCAGCACCGTACCCCCATACATTTACTTAACATTTAGCTGAAGCGGGGTTCACCAATATAGTATTGCAGTGTCAGGGAAGGAAGAGAGAGATCAACGGGAGGTTGAAGTCGTTGCTGTGGCCAAGTATACCACTGCTAGGGGCCGTGGTAAACTTAGCTCTGCCGGGACTATGAACACTGCTATTGCTCCACCTGGGGAGGTTCCTGAAGTTCCCTAGAAAAAGGACCTTAAAGTACCCGTCCCACCCCACGCCACCAGCGTATTCTATGCTGACCCCATCCCTAGCTATAAACCCCTACCACCTCAGCCCTTGTCACCAGTGATGTCCGTGGTCCAAGGGGCAATCCTTTTCCAATGCCTGATATGTATGCTATATCTGTGGGGGTAGGCATGTTACCATGGTGGGACTTAATGTATAGAGGATGTGTGTCACACCTGAGCAGGACGCGCTTTGTGCTGGAGAAAAATTATAAGGTGAAGTGCTGGTGGGAGGAGAGTCAGTTTACTCCGGAGGAAGAAGCAAGGATAATTCGCGAACATGCTATAAAGTTTCAAGAGGATAAGCTCTTATCTCCCGGCTTTGAGGGCCCTATGAAACCATTATGGGAGGGGTCCCTGTCCGGTTTTTGCCCAGTAAGGCCTGTGGGAACAATTTGATGAAAAGTAGTCGCGCAGAACAGGTGCTTGTACAGCACTTTAGGAAAATGGGATATGATTATCCATACCGATCTGAACCATTAATGAGGAGTGCTGAATCACATAGGAATGAGTAGGTAAAGTTCGCCATTCTGGATTATATTTCTAGTAGTACTAAGGGTCCAATGGTTTGTGGGGAAGACAGAGCTAAGTACTTAGTGAAAGTATGGGTTGTGGGTCGCAATATCCACATAAACCGGGTGGCGTATGTCGCTGAGTTAGGTAAAACACACTGTCATTCCATCACATTGGCAGATAGTGAAGGCAGGTTAGTAAAGAAGCCTGAACCTGAGCATTATTATTTATCTGGTTCAGTACTTTAGCTGTGTAGGGCCAAGGGGCTCCAGAAAATGAGGTACTGTACCAGTTATGTTATAGTGCTAAATACTGTATGTACTTTGTTGTTACGCATATGTATATGTAGTTATGTTCAATTTTGTGGTTGTTGGTACAGTATATCGATGGTACATGTAGCGCATGTTCCCTCCCCCCCTCCTCTGGGAGATCTTAGACAGGCTACTGCTATGTGTAGTGCTGAGTACCTGTGATGGTACAGGAGAAGTGAGATGCTCGCGATGGGGCGGAAAGATAGGACAAACCTCTGGGGATTCTTCTGGTTCTTTACTTCTTGGTGACAGCGCCTCCAGTCATAGGGGGCTTTAGCATTGCCGAAGGCAGTCCCCGCTATGACAGTCCTTTACTCCAATATTCCTCTCTCCACACCGATGCCGCGGAGCCAGAAGTATAAATGAGGATGATATTTATTATAGCAGCCACTGCTGGTGTAGTTACAGTGTATTCTTCAGTTGATAAGGTATATCCCTGGCCTATGGATGGTACTGGCCTGCGGGCAATGGGGAGGCCTCTCTGGATTAGCTTATTGTCTCAGTGTCACGGTTGTGCTTGCCACAAACCAGGGTCGGACTGGAGAGAGCAGCGTAGTCAGTGGACGAGCCAGGGTCAGGATAGGAGACATCAGGGTAAACGTTATCCAAGCGGAGTTTCGGCAACAGGAAGTCAACTAGGTCCCGCTTCAGCGTAATAGCTGCAGGGCAGGAGCGGGTTCTGCGCGAGTGGCGACCATGGCCCATGGTACCAGTCTCAGGAAGGAGAAGGCTGACCGGAATGGGCACAATGCCAGGCAGCACTGGTAAACCAATGCTTCAGTGCAGGAGTCCAGACCGGGCCTTTGTGAGAAGAAAGAGCAGCAGACCTCAGGAATCGGAAGGCAGGCCTCTGCTATGGGAAAGGCAGCAGGCCACTGGGAACGTTGGGCTGAAGGATACACTGGGAAATCAACGCTTCAGCACAGGAACCAGGACAGGAACCAGGAACTAGGAACATGAACTAGAAACATGAACGAGGAACATGGAAACAGGAACAAGGTGGCCAAACAAGTAGCTTGTGGCAAACACAGTAAACATCCAAGAAGGATTATGCTCGGCCAAGAGGGATTGTGGGAATGCAGTATTTAAAGGCCAGCGGGCCAATCCCCGGAGGAGGGTGTGAGGGCACTGCTCTAATGACTGAGTACAAGGCTAGGTTGCAGTGATAGCCCACACAGCTGCTGTTGATTGCAAAGAGGGACTTAGTGAGAACAACAGCACCCTGCAAGGCTACGAGAAAAGCCAGGAGTGGATTCCTGACACTCAGCCCATGAGGGGCTGAGCACATGTCTCTCTCCCAGCCGTGAGGAGACGAGGTAAGCATGAAGGGATAGTCTGGAACTCTCTCTCACTGTGACTGAAGTCTCCCCCCTAACGGGCTGAACTACAATCTATAATTTAGCTACTTCCTTCCTGTTACGCCGGTACTGCCCGCAGACCAGACCCGTCCCTTCGACTGAGGTGAGAAACGTATATGGGCACGCACCCGCAGCAAAAGGAGCGTGTCCGGAGTGTGGTGATTTTGGCGTTGCCAGGCCAGGTGACGTTTAGCTAGCAATACTTGCCGGTACCAGTGTAGAAGTGCCGTCGTCGTTGCCATTTTAGCCAAGGTCAGGGATTGGAGAATTCCGGAAGGTCGTTGTCCAAGCAGGGGTCGAGAGCCAGAGAAGGACGTCCGCCAAGCCAAGTCGTAACCTGAGTGAATGAGAGAGAGAATGCCAGAATAGTGATCCTAGTGGAAACTATGTCGAGGTGACGTCAGCCTGTAATATAGTGCGCGCGGTCAATTAGAATTGGCTGTGTTAGCCAGACGTTTCTATACTACGGACACACACGACTGTGAGCGGTAGCGCGGCAGACCAGGGAAATTACAATAAAATTGTATGTAAGGGGGTCACCCCCGGTTCCCCTGATCTTCCTTTGCCCCCTGCCTTACCCCTGTGGCAGTGGGGGAAGGGGACGGCGACTTCTCCCGGCGGGCACCGCCATCTTGTTTGCGGCGCGAGGTTCGCGCAATGCGCAGAGGTTGGCCAGGGTAGCCGTGGCCATTGCCAGTGTGCTGGAGCTCTGGGAGGTTGCGCAGGCGCAGTAAAGCATAGCGGCGGCCATTACAGCGTCGCACATGCGCAGTAAAGATCGCGCACGCGGTCCCCATAGGAAAGAGCTTTGCCAAGGACTACAATTCCCAGCAGCCTCTGGGGACTGCACTTTCACCCTGGTCACAGGCAGCATTGAAGCCAATAGAGCTGGCAGATTCTCATGCTGCAGAGTTGCAACAACGTTGTGTGCAGACAGGGTTTTTGTCAGTTGGATCCAGGAAGAGATTGGGGAAGGTAGTGTACACAGAGCAGGGCTCTGCTGTACTAGGCCAGAGAAACCCCAGGCCCCAGGTAGGCCCCATTCCCCACTAGGTTAGTGGGTAAGTTCATAGGGAAGGCCCCTAGGTTAGGGACCCTGCCCTTAGGTGCGTGTGAGATGCAGCTTTGTCAGTGTCACGGCTGTCAGTGCTGTGAGTGCTGACAAAAAGGCATAGTGTGTGTGCAGCCATTTGCTGCAGGTACCAAGCAGGTTGCAGTGCGTTGGTTGCAGTGCGTTGCTGCAGGTACAGTTAGTGCAGTGGGTTGCTGCAGGTGCTGGGAGCATTAGTTAGCAGTCAGGACCGGGAAGAGCTAGGGGAACGGATTAAGCCAGTAACCCCCTAGGCCCCAGATAGGTCTTCACTCCCCAGCTTGTGGTGCTACAGGGACAGGCCCTAGGTTAGGGACCCTGTCTCAGTAGTACTAGTGTTAGATAGGGACACAGCGGACGCTGCGCTCCCAGAGAATGGACTTGGGCTCAAGCTGTGCCCACAGAGACAGAGACTATCTCCAGGGTGGGATCGCCCCTGGCGGACCCATGCGAGGAAACATCGGATCAGACGGGATCACCAAGCGGCAGATCCTTTTCGAAGTCGCTTGCAGGCCCGAGTGCAGGAGCGCTCGGCAGGTATCTTCCTATGTGCACCAATGTATCCTAACATATCACAACTACACATAGTGGCAGCGCTGACCACGGGACAAAGGGGTTGGGCTGTGGACATAGTGTGGGGATACACGGTGACTGTGGAGTTACTCCCTATGGGGAATGTTATAAGTGTGTGTTATTGCCTGCATATATTAGTAAAGTGGTTATATACATTCCTGTGTATGTGGTTATTGTATATGCGGGTCCTGTGTAGGCAACCTTCTACATCCCTAGAACCCTACACAGGTGGAGGCGCTGAACTCGAGAACGTTCCAGAGGATTCACCCCAGGCTTTCACTGGCGGAGGCTCAAACCTCCTGTGAGCCTGACAGGTATACTGCACCACACCTAGTAACACATAGGTTTCCACCCACACACACGGTATCTGTGATTGGGATAGAGGGAATACCCGTTACATTTGGAGGCGCTGCTGAGATTCAGACCTGGGGTGCCCCGTTCCATTTTTTTGTCAAATTGTCCACCATGTTTGTAAAGTCCGGACACAAGGTCCTCGCCTGGGCCTTGAGGATAGATGTTAGCCCCCGCCGTGTGGTGGCCGTAGAAGGCCTTCCCGCCAATATATCAGATGAGGAGGTCTGTGATCATTTGCATAAAATCCCCGGGTGGCAGAACGCCTTTATTATAGATGTAGATGACGACCCCTCGTCTACGTGGAGCTCGATGCTGTTTGTGGTGACATACACGTGGGATATATGCCTGTCAGATGCACCGTCCGTGTTGTTTATGCCAGGGTGCCCCCCTGAGGGTTAACCTTTAGTCTACTCCGACCCAGCGCCATGGCAACTTTCCCCAAGTTGGCAGCGTGCCCGTGCTGCTGCGCTCGAGGAGGAGAATTACCTTGCAGAAAGTTGTCCGGGATTGTCGGGAAACCCTAAGCCCCGCCCCTGCAACACGAGTGGCTTAGCACCGAGCCAGAACTATTCCTTGATAGAAAGTGCCCCTCCTCTAGAGTCCACCAGGGGGAGAGAGCGCCTTGAGAAGCAATCAGCCACTTCTGTTCACCCTTTGGAAACGGGATGGATCCTCCGGCGCTTGTCTCCACTTGTGACTCAGGAGTACATGTAAAATAAGGGAAAGGGGGTGAGGGGACACATTCAGGGGTACCAGGAGTGTAGTAACAAATATATAGCTGTATATTTAACCACACTTACATGGGAATATGAGGTATTCTGTGGTAGTTGAGAGGACTCTGGGTGTATGTTAACCAACAGATCTTCAACTCAGGATGGGGGGGGGGAAAGAGGGGGGCCTCTTGATGGTTCAAGCGGCCAATATTTATTGGCATAAGGAGGAGGTGTCTCCAGACTCCACAGAGCGTCCTTCCAAAAGATTGGTGGTTTCTTGTGGCGTCTGTTCCAGCTGATAAGATGGTGTATAAGGATCCGGTTTAACAGCAGGGGGGAACTTCCGGAACTTGTGCACAGACCGGACTTCCTCCCGTTTGTCTTTCTCCTTTCTCCAGCTACCGCCTTCCGCGCACACGCATGCACTCCGGTCGTGGTGCTGGACAGACTGGAAAAATGCCTTCACTCCTCTGTACGGTCACTGAGGAAGCATCTAGCGAAACGCGTCTGACTTTTGGGCATCACAGGCCACCGTACAGAGGAGTGAAGGCATTTTTCCAGTCTGTCCAGCACCACGTGCACTTGTAGATAATAGTACCTGCCGAGCACTCCAGTGCTCGGCCTGCAACGGGGCTTCACAAAGAACCGAGGACAGAAGATCACCGTAACCACCATCAGGGACGATCCACCCGGAGGCCTCTGCAGCGGCAGCGGAGGTATGAGCCCAAACCTCTGAATGGACGCGCAGCGTCTGCTGTGTCTCTAACTGACTCTGTGAACTAACGTGATGCTCGCTGCTACTATAGGCCGTCCCTACACACAGCAACCTTAAATGGCTTCAGGGGAAACGCATAGGGGCCTACGGGGTAGCCTGTCCATGCAGGTGGGTCACTGACCCCCCTGCACCCACACTACCTCTCCCGTACCACCCGGGTCCCCTCTGATTAACTCCTACCTACTACCAACACCTGCAGCAACGCACTGCAACCTAAATGGTGCCCTCTTGTCAGCCCTCACAGCACTGACAGCTGTGACCTGTCAAGATGCACACACACAAACCTAAGGGCAGGGTCCCAACCTGGGGCCATCCCTTATTAATTAACCCACTAACCTGGTGGGAGTTTGGGGCCTACCTGGGGGACTTCCTGGTGTAGAGCCACTTGCTCTCACTACACCCTTCCTTCCCCTTCCTGCTCCCAGCCCAACTGCGTTCTCCGCGCGCAAATGTATCTTTTCTCTCTGTGCAGGGAGATATCCCGCCCTATTGGCTCCCTGGCGTCACGTGGGGTTCTGCGGAGCTCATGGGACTTGTAGTCTCTTCCAAGAGCCTTCCCTGTAGGCTAAGGTCCGCGCGCGTCCTGTCTGCGCATGCGCGAGTCTCCCCTGGCCACCTCAACTCCCTGACTCTATCTGCGCATGCGCGATCCCGCGCATGCTCGCCAACCCGTCATGGCTGCCCCCGCTAGCCGGGTACGCCTCCAGCGCTCGACGCTGCCTGCACTGGCCCCCACCCTCGTGTTGTGCCGGCTGGTCCGTCCTGCCTGCCGCGCACCCTCAACACCCTCCACTTCTTCTCAGGGACATGGAGGCACCTCCTCCCCCTGGTTGAAAATCCAACGTCCCCGCTTGGGGAACGACGCGTCAATCGGCAAAAAGTTTACAACAATAAAAAATGCAGAGCTGTATTGACAACTTATCACTTTGACTTCACACAACCGGGTACAATGCAGTGCACACATGATACCGAGGCCAGCTGAGGTTAGCTGCTTGCTGAGACCATTGGTGGGGTGCCCCTAACTGATCATGTGGGGTACCTCACTTTTACGTTTGTGAGCTTCCCCCAGAAGAATCTCTTGGAGAGCGCTCTGGGGTAGCAGTCACAGGTCCTTATTACTTCTTCCCTGGTGGACGAATAGTACCATGTCTCTGCGCAAACATTTACCCGCCATCCCGGCAGGATGCGATAGGCCAGAGGTCTTGACCTTTTCCACGTCCACCAATGGTGAATGAGGCCTCCTTTGGTTTAAAGAAGGCAATGTTCACTAAATCCCTCGCCACACAGTCCTTGTCCCTACATACTTGCGAGGCTTCCACTGGGAAGCGAGCAATGGGCAATGTCCTGTTTCATTCTGCAGGGGGTAAAGGTAGATACCTTACCACCACTGCGGTGATCACGGTGGCCAACAGGTCCTCGGGGACGGTTGTCATTTCCCACCCGTCGGGTGTCTCGGGACCTGTCCCTGGCACTTCTGGGCAGTCCACTTACTTGCTGGAACCTCAGGAGCATTGGATCCCAGTCCTGGGACCACTTGTGTTGGAGCGCAACGGGCTCACACTCAGATCAGGAGCCGGTGGGGGGTAAAGAGGTTCCTCACCACTCCACTGGCTTGCACAGGGACAGGTACCATCTGTGCTTCACTGGACATCACAATGAGGCTTCTGTTCTCTCTCTCGCCTGGACGATAGGCGGTAGTACGGGTCCACTTGCACCACTGGACAGCTACCTTCTAAGGGGAAACCTCGCCAGGACGCGATGCCGAGTGGAGCCATTTGCCCTGGTGGCCGACTTAAGGAGCTATCGTGCTCCGCGGTCACCTGGAGGCTCACACCCAACCCCCCTGGGGCAGTCACTCAACTCCCTTGTCGTCGTCAGCAGGTACTGATCCCAAGCTGGAGACGGATGGTACCATCGTAGAGGACCGGACCTGGCCACAGTAGGGTACAACGGGCCCCATCCGAGCAAGCGGCAGCATCTGGATACACCTCGTCTAGGGCACACGGTGTCACGGTGACTTTATGACAGGCTGTAATTTACACCAAATATATATATACTATATATAACTGGGTTGAACTGGGACGAGACTTTGATATGATAAATATAATTTATTCCTGATAAAGGTGAACACAACGATATACAACTAACAGGCAAAATATGGACACTTACTTAAGATGGATGATGAAACAGTCCCATCTGGACTGGCGTTTCATACAGCGCAATCTTCATAATCATCAAGACACCCAAAGACATGAAAGACCTCTGGCATGAAGACATTGCATAGCATTCTCTTCAGCAATCAAGATGGTATAGAAGAACACAGGATAAGGGTTACCACAGATGATATACCTTTTGTATCCTATCCTTAACATTAAGTCGGTGATTGGTTTTCAATTACCTCTAGCCACTCACTAACATGGGAACACATTTTGATCCATGCCCCCCTGCTAGTTTGACACATGCGCATTAGAACTCTGGGGTCTCATTTCTGTAGCACCACATTTGCATCAGGGATGCCAGCCAGTCTACTAAACGGAATTCCTGGCAGGATACGCTTTGTTGTAAGGTGTTAATGGACACTTAAAGACTGCTCTGGTTTGAGCCTTCTCTCCGCCCTCAGTAAACAGTGAGGGTGACAAAATCCTTTGAACAATACTTAAGTCCTAGACATTGGCCGCTTCTCTGGCCATATGCTACCCTGGTATGCAAAGGAATTTCCTCTGGGTTTTATCCCTGCTTTGGGACACAGTATTAAAGATAAAACACAAACATATTAAATATCCGGTTCCGTTGGATCCAGCGGGTCCAAACTTCCCAGTTCTCAATGCCGGAACTGGGACAACTATGTCCACTTTGCGACTTGCTACGACCTTCAGAACCGGAGTTACACAATTACACCTTAAAAACCTTTCCTATTTTAATACAAAAAATCAGCTGTAATTAAATAATCAAATCACGATTTTTCACTAAATCCCATTGAAAACAACGGGCTCCGCCGCCATAAGACTTTCAATGGCAAAACCACCGCGCTTTGGCGGCTGGGATCCGCCGCCATAGACTTTCAACGGCGATGCCCCGTGAGTCATGGGGGTTTTCCCGCCATAGCCGGTCAAAGTGGAGATTGGCCGCCATTGGAGTCTATGGGAAAAGTCCCGAACTTTCAAGGGGGGCCATACTCCGTCGGGTTGGTCCAAGAGGTCAAGGATGGTTCTCCAGCGATGCCGGAGCAGTGACTACAGGTACCCAAACAAAACCTGATCCTCTGGACCCTCCGAACCGGAGCTATGGATTCCTAAATTTCAGCTTTTCACACTTAGCCGTGTTCTGAACTGTTTCTCGCCGCCGCCATTGGAACCTATGCGCGACCCGCTCTTCTCGGTTCGACCCTTATCGGGGGTCCAGGATTCGGGGACCCGTGGTGGTCGAGTGGGGGGAGCCCCTAGGAACTAGGGGCAAAAAGAATTTTATTTCTAGGTGCTCTAGAACTGTTTATTCCACGCCACTTGTCGTTGAACTTGGCTAATAAGTGATCAACTCTCTTTTAGAAAAAGTATCCGCTTTGCGGTTTTGCTGTTTGGAACGCAGCCAACTCGTTCCTGGAAAGCTCCTTCGAGGAATCTCCATTGAAGTCAATGGCCCATTGACTTACAATGGGAAACCGCCGCTCCCTCTCTCGGACGCCATCTGCTGGTCTCACAGGAAAACAGGACCAAACAGCAAAAATTCGCCATTAGAATGCATTGAGCCCTAATGGCGGCCTATGGGACCCTGCAAAATGGTGCCTGAAAAGGCGGGAAAATTACACATAGGGCTATAATCATTAAAGGACTATTAACCCTTGTATCTCCCAGATGTCCTAGTGTGTGTTGATGCAGACACTGATATAACAATAAAACCTGGGAACGGAATACACATTTTCATGTTATAACAAGGGTTAAAATCACATTTCTGGACCTCAGCCCAGTTAACCCCTTGTCCCTGGTGAGGTCAGGGGGTGGCCAATTGTGGTGTTAACCCCTTTAATCCCGGGCCAAATCCTCCCCAGTCTCACACCATGGACCCCACAGCAGGCTCTGTATCCGCCGAGATAGTTGGCTCGGTGACTTCACTAGAGTGGTCCGCCGGCAGGCGCATCACCACGAGTGGTTGTCACGTGAATCACCAAGAGAGGATGGGGTAGAGACACCTTACCCTGTGTTCCGGAATCTGCGGTTCTTGTGTGGAACGCAGTCTAGAACCGGGGTTATAGCACGTGGAGCCTCCAAAACTTCCGTGGTTGAGGTGAGGGGTTTGCTACACCCGACCGACTCAGTATTGAAGTTGACCACTTCTCCTCTCTGCGGGATCTGCAGCAGTGTCTTGAACATCACTTTGGACACACCGGCCCCCTGAAGCCTCTGGGATTAACACAGACGATTAGCAGCGTAACTCCCTTCAGCACCTAGGTCAGGCGCCTCCTCCTCCTCTGTGGCAGTTCTGTAGGCTGCAGCAGTCCGGGTTCATAACTGCATCTCGCAGTCTGCACACTGGGCCTCGGGTCAATTCACCGACGGAGCAATCACAACCGCTCAGGCGGCAGTGCAGGCATCCTTCCCCATCTACCACTGTTGTCGTGAGCACTAATGGTAACCTAGATAACTCGTCAATCCAGCCACCAGTCACATTCCATTCTTCTATTACACATGGCACACTACAGGGGCGGCCTAACGTTGGGGCCCGTATGACTATACAGCCGAGGGTGTATGTCGCTGCATCCGTTAACTCTCTTATGGTGAACAGAAGTGGGAAAAAAAGGGGGGAAATAGTTCGCCCACACTTGAAATAATCGGTGTAAAGCTATAGTCCCACACAAAGTGTAACCTGCTGCCAGAGTCTCTGTAGAGGTGATTCACAAACCTCTATATTGAACAGTCTTTGGAACGGATGGATCCTCCGGCGCTTGTCTCCACTTGTACTCAGGAGTACATGTAAATAAGGGAAAGGGGGTGAGGGGACACATTCAGGGGTACCAGGAGTGTAGTAACAAATTATGGCTGTATATTTAACCAACACTTACATGGAATATGAGGGATTCTGTGGTAGTTGAGAGGACTCTGGTGTTGTTAACCAACAGATCTTCAACTACTGGGATGGGGGGGGGGGAGAGGGGGGCCTCTTGATGGTTCACGCGGCCAATATTTTTTGGCATAAGAGGAGGTGTCTCCAGACACCACAGAGCGTCCTTCCAAAAGATTGGTGGTTTCTTGTGGCGTCCGTTCCAGCTGATAAGATGGTGTATAAGGATCCGTTTAACAGCAGGGGGGAACTTGTGCACAGACCGGACTTCCTCCCTTTTGTCTTTCTCCTTGCTCCAGCTACCGCCTTCCGCGCACACGGCATGCACTTGTCCGGTCGTGGTGCTGGAAGACGNNCGTGGTGCTGGACAGACTGGAAAAATGCCTTCACTCCTCTGTACGGTCACTGAGGAAGCATCTAGCGAAACGCGTCTGACTTTTGGGCATCACAGGCCACCGTACAGAGGAGTGAAGGCATTTTTCCAGTCTGTCCAGCACCACGACCGGAGTGCATGCGCGTGCGCGGAAGGCGGTAGCTGGAGCAAGGAGAAAGACAAACGGGAGGAAGTCCGGTCTGTGCACAAGATTCCCCCCTGCTGTTAAACCGGATCCTTATACACCATCTTATCAGCTGGAACGGACGCCACAAGAAACCACCAATCTTTTGGAAGGACGCTCTGTGGTGTCTGGAGACACCTCCTCCTTATGCCAAAAAATATTGGCCGCTTGAACCATCAAGAGGCCCCCCTCTCCCCCCCCCCCATCCCGAGTTGAAGATCTGTTGGTTAACATACACCCAGAGTCCTCTCAACTACCACAGAATCCCTCATATTCCCATGTAAGTGTGGTTAAATATACAGCCATATATTTGTTACTACACTCCTGGTACCCCTGAATGTGTCCCCTCACCCCCTTTCCCTTATTTTACATGTACTCCTGAGTCACAAGTGGAGACAAGCGCCGGAGGATCCATCCCGTTTCCAAAGACTGTTCAATATAGAGGTTTGTGAATCACCTCTACAGAGACTCTGGCAGCAGGTTACACTTTGTGTGGGACTATAGCTTTACACCGATTATTCAAGTGTGGCGCAACTATTTCCCCCCTTTTTTTCCCACTTCTGTTCACCATAAGAGAGTTAACGGATGCAGCGACATACACCCTCGGCTGTATAGTCATACGGGCCCCAACGTTAGGCTCGCCCCTGGTAGTGTGCCCATGTGTAATAGAAGACTGGAATGTGACTGGTGGCTGGATTGACGAGTTATCTAGGTTACCATTAGTGCTCACGACAACAGTGGTAGATGGGGAAGGATGCCTGCACTGCCGCCTGAGCGGTTGTGATTGCTCCGTCGGTGAATTGACCCGAGGGCCCAAGTGTGCAGACTGCGAGATGCAGTTCCTGAAACCCGGACTGCTGCAGCCTACAGAACTGCCAGAGGAGGAGGAGGCGCCTGACCTAGGTGCTGAAGTGAGTTACGCTGCTAATCAGTCTGTCTTAATCCCAGAGGCTTCAGGGGGCCTGTGTGTCCAAAGTGATGTTCAAGACACTGCTGCAGATCCCGCAGAGGAAGAAGTGGTCAACTTCAATACTGAGTCGGTCGGTGTAGCAAACCCCTCTACCTCAACCACGGAAGTTTTGGAGGCTCCACGTGCTATAACCCCGGTTCTAGACTCGGTTCCACACAGAACCGCAGATTCCGGAATCACAGGGTAAGGTGTCTCTACCCCCATCCTCTCTTGGTGATTCCAGTGACCAACCACTCGTGGTGATGCGCCTGCCGGCGGACCACTCTAGTGAAGTCACCGAGCCAACTATCTCGGCGGATACAGAGCCTGCTGTGGGTCCATGTGTGACGATGGGGAGGATTTGGCCCGGGATTAAAGGGGTTACACCACAATTGGCCACCCCCTGACCTCACCAGGGAGACAAGGGGTTAACTGGGCTGAGGTCCAGAAATGTGATTTAACCCTTGTTATAACATGAAAATGTGTATTCCCGTTCCCAGGTTTTATTGTTATATCAGTGTCTGCATCACACACACACTAGGATCCATCTGGGAGTACAAGGGTTAATAGTCCTTTAATGATTATAGCCCTATGTGTAATTTTCCCGCCTTTTCAGGCACCATTTTGCAGGGTCCCATAGGCCGCCATTAGGGCTCAATGCATTCTAATGGCGAATCTTGCTGTTTTGGTCCTGTTTCCTGTGAAGACCAGCAGATGGCGTCCGAGAGGAGGAGCGGCGGTTTCCCATTGTAAGTCAATGGGCCCATTGACTTCAATGGAGATTCCTCGAAGGAGCTTTCCAGGAACGAGTTGGCTGCCGTCCAAACAGCAAAACCGCAAAGCGGATACTTTTTCTAAAAGAGAGCTTTGATCACTTATTAGCCAAGTTCAACGACAAGTGGCGTGGGAATAAACAGTTCTAGAGCACCTAGAAATAAAATTCTTTTTGCCCCTAGTTCCTAGGCCTCCCCCCACTCGACCACCACCGGGTCCCCGAATCCTGGACCCCCGATAAGGGTCGAACCGAGAAGAGCGGGTCGCGCCATAGGTTCCAATGGCGGCGGCAGAAACAGTTCAAGAACACGGCTAAGTGTGAAAAGCTGAAATTTAGGAATCCATAGCTCCGGTTCCGGAGGGTCCAGAGGATCAGGGTTTGGGGTACCTGTAGTCACTGCTCCGGCATCGCTGCAGAACCATCCTTGACCCTCTTGGACCAACCCGACGGAGTATGGCCCCCCTTGAAAGTTCGGGACTTTTCCCATAGACTCCAATGGCGGCCAATCTCCATTGACCGGCTATGGCGGAAAACCCCCATTGACTTCAACGGCGGCATCGCCCCGTTGAAAGTCTATGGCGGCGGATTCCCATAGCCGCCAACGGCGGTGGTTTGCCATTGAAAGTCTATGGCGGCGGAGCCCGTTGTTTTCAATGGGGATTTAGTGAAAAATCGTGATTTAATTTACAGCTGAGTTTTTTGTATTAAAATAGGAAACGGTTTAAGGTGTAATTGTGTAACTCCGGTTCTGAAGGTCGTAGCAAGTCGCAAATTGGACCATAGGTTGTCCCAGTTCCGGCATTGAGAACTGGGAAGTTTGGACCCGCTGGATCCAACGGAACCGGATATTTTAATATGTTTGTGTTTTATCTTTAATACTGTGTCCCAAAGCAGGGATAAAACCCAGAGGAAATTCCTTTGCATACCAGGGTAGCATATGGCCAGAGAAGCGGCCCAATGTCTAGGACTTAAGTATTGTTCAAAGGATTTTGTCACCCTCACTGTTTACCTGAGGGCGGAGACGGCTCAAACCAGAGCAGTCTTTAAGTGTCCCATTTAACACCTTACAACAAAGCGTATCCTGCCAGGAATTCCGTTTAGTAGACTGGCTGGCATCCCTGATGCAAATGTGGTGCTACAGAAATGAGACCCCAGAGTTCTAATGCGCATGTGTCAACTAGCAGGGGGGCATGGATCAAAATGTGTTCCCATGTTAGTGAGTGGCTAGAGGTAATTGAAAACCAATCACCTGTACTTAATGTTAAGGATAGGATTACAAAAGGTATATCATCTGTGGTCAACCCTTTATCCTGTGTTCTTCTATACCATCTTGATTGCTGAGAGAAATGCTATGCAATGTCTTCATGCCAGAGGTCTTTCATGTCTTTGGTGTCTTGATGATTATGAAGATTGCTGTATGAACTGCCAGTCCAGATGGGACTGTTTCATCATTCCATCTTAAGTAAGTGTCCATATTTTGCCTGTTAGTTGTATATCTGTTGTGTTCACCTTTATCAAGGAATAAATTATATTTTATCATATCTAAGTCTCGTCCCAGTTCAACCCAGTTATATATAGTATATATATATTTGGTGTAAATTACAGCCTGTCATAAAGTCACCGTGACACCGTGTGCCCTAGACGAGGTGTATCCAGATGCTGCCGCTTGCTCGGATGTGGGCCCGTGTACCCTACTGTGGCCAGTCCGGTCCTCTACGATGGTACCATCCGTCTCCAGCTTGGGATCAGTACCTGCTGACGACGACAAGGGTGAGTTGACTGCCCCAGGGGTGTTGGGTGTGAGCCTCCAGGTGACCGCGGAGCACGATAGCTCCTTAAGTCTGGCCACCAGGGCAAATGGCTCCACTCGGCATCGCGTCCTGGCGGAGGTTTCCTCCTTAGAAGGTAGCTGTCCAGTGGTGCAAGTGGACCCGTACCTACCGCCTATCGTCCAGGCGGAGAGAACAGTCAGCCTCATTGTGATGTCCAGTGAAGCACAGATGGTACCTGTCCCTGTGCAAGCCAGTGGAGTGGTGAGGAACCTCTTTACCCCCCACCGGCTCCTGATCTGAGTGTGAGCCCGTGCGCTCCAACACAAGTGGTCCCAGGACTGGGATCCAATGCTCCTGAGGTTCCAGCAAGTAAGTGGACTGCCCCAGAAGTGCCAGGGACAGGTCCCGAGACACCCGAGGTGGGAACTGACACCGTCCCCGAGGACCTGTTGGCCACCGTGAATCACCGCAGTGGTAAGGTATCTACCCTTTACCCCCTGCAGAATGAAACAGAGACATTGCCCATTGCTCGCTTCCCAGTGGAAGCCTCGCAAGTATGTAGGGACAAGGACTGTGTGGCGAGGGATTTAGTGAACATTGCCTTCTTTAAACCCAAAAGGGAGCGCCTCATTCACCATGTGGTGGACCGTGGAAAAGGTCAAGACCTCCTGGCCTATCGCATCCATGCCGCGGATGGCCGGGTAAATGTCTGGCGCAGAGACATGGTACTATTCCGTCCACCAGGGGAAGGAAGTAATAAGGACCCTGTGACTGCTACCCCAGAGCGTGCTCTCCAAGAGATTCTTCTGGGGGAAGCTCACAAACGTAAAAGTGAGGTACCCCCACATGATCAGTTAGGGGCACCCCACCAATGGTCTCAGCAAGCAGCTAACCCTCAGCTGGCCTCGGTTATCATGTGTGCACTGCATTGTACCCGGTTGTGTGAAGTCAAAAGTGATAAGTTGTACATATCATGCTCTGCATTTTTATTGTGTAAACTTATGCCGATTGACGTCGTTCCCCAAGCGGGGACGTTGGATTTTTCACCAGGGGGAGTGTATCCCCGGTGCCCTCCATGTCCCTGAGACCCCCCTCCCGAAGTGTTGAGCGGTCGCGGGTGCCGCCGGAGGCAGCGACGGACCCGCCGGCACAACACGAGGGTGGGGGCCAGTGCAGGCAGCGCTTCGAGCGCTCGGAGGCGTACCCGGCTAGCGGGGGCAGCCATGACGGGTTGCGCGAGCATGCGCGGGATCGCGCATGCGCAGATAGAGTCAGGGAGTTGAGGTGGCCAGTGGAGACTCGCGCATGCGCAGACAGGAGCGCGCGGACCTTAGCCTACCAGGGAAGGCTCTTGGAAGAGACTACAAGTCCCATGAGCCTCCGCAGCACCCCACGTGACGCCAGGGAGCCAATAGGGCTGGAGTATCTCCCTGCACAGAGAGGAAAAGATACATTTCGCGCGCGGAGAACGGCAGTTGGAGCTGGGAGCAGGAAGGGGAAGGAAGGGTGTAGTGAGCAAGTGGCTCCTACACCAGGTAAAGTCCCCCAGGTAGGCCCCAACTCCCCACCAGGTTAGTGGGTAATTAATAAGGGATGGCCCCAGGTTCGGGACCCTGCCCTTAGGTTCGTGTGTGTGCAATCTTGACAGGTCACAGCTGTCAGTGCTGTGAGGGCTGACAAGAGGGCACCATTTAAGGTTGCAGTGCGTTGCTGCAGGTGTTGGTAGTAGGTAGGAGTTAATCAGAGGGGACCCGGGTGGTACGGGAGAGGTAGTGTGGGTGCAGGGGGTCAGTGACCCACCTGCATAGGACAGGCTACCCCGTAGGCCCCTATGCGTTTCCCCTGAAGCCATTTAAGGTTGCTGTGCTGTAGGGACGGCCTATAGTAGCAGCGAGCATCACGTTCGTTCACAGAGTCAGTTAGAGACACAGCAGACGCTGCGCGTCCATTCAGAGGTTTGGGCTCATACCTCCGCTGCCGCTGCAGAGGCCTTCCGGGTGGGATCGTCCCTGATGGTGGTTACGGTGATCTTCTGTCCTCGGATTCTTTGTGAAGCCCGTTGCAGGCCCGAGCACTGGAGTGCTCGGCAGGTACTATTATCTACAAGTGCACCAACGATCCTATTAGTTTCATTAGTGACTGCGCAGTCACACATATCCTCTCTCTGTAAGAGTGCTGGACATATTGTGGGGATTATTGGACACGGGGTGGGCTCACCCGGTGTAGGTGGGAGCGTCCTGCGAGACGCATTAGTTAGTGTCTCCTCTAGACAGGGACACCTGTTGATTTGTTGACTGATATGCAAAGAGAGTATTATTGAAGTTGCCGTCAATGGTCAGTAAAGCCCTTTGCTATTTCCCATCCAGTGTATGTGATTATTTGTATGTGTCCTGCGAGGAACAATTCCCGCTCTGCTGGGAACCATCGCAGGTGGAGGCGCTGCACCAAGTACAGGGTTACTCATAATACACATACCCCAGGTTCCCCGGCGGCTCAGCCCTCCTGTGAGCCTAACAGGTAAAGCACCACACCTGGTAACTGTAGTTTCTCCGCAGTCACACTATATCTGCGATTGGGTGGGGGAATACCCGTTACATGTATTTTCGCGCTGCTTCTGCTGCGCCGCAAACCAATCACAGCGCAGCCTAACGCTGTGACATCAGTCTCGCCACCTAACCGCACGCGTCACCGCTTACACCCTAACTAAACGCGCACACCACATGCAACACCGGGCGCACGCCAGCGCGCACTTTATAACAAGCCTTACATAACAGGGAGGGCAGACTGGTCAAAACCAGGCATGGCTACAGGTGATATCTTTATTTGCAGTACATGCTACAGAGGGTTTTTACCTCCCATAACTTATTTAATGTGTGATTTGGGCTTTGGAGGTAAACTTTGACCTTGGGAATCACTCTGTGTTGTGTATGAGAGAGCTCCGGTGTTACGGCGCCTACACGGCAGGTATGAAGCGGATGAATATGTAACACGCATTCACCAAACTTTCATGCGAAGAAAACCTCCGCGCGCCTGCGCGTGCGCGTCACGTGCGGATTCCTTTTTCTGTGACCCCGCCCCTTTCCCTCCTAGGTTCCCTCTGCCGTGAGGACACGCCCCCTCCCTTCCCCCTCCCGCTCTGCCATTTGCAAGACGACGTTGTTACAGTGCGGCTCGCGCTTTGATGACGGCGGCGCTACGGGAGAGGGCGGTCACACGCGCAGTGTTAATATAAAATAAAAAATACGATCCTGTCACAGCTTCCCCCTATCACAGGACGGCTGCGCGCTGGCTCCCCGCCCCCTTTGCGCGCTCCTGCCTTGCCCCGCCCCCTGTGCGCGGCCTCGCTCCCCCTCCCTTCACAGCCGGTGTCCCGCGGCGCGCTGGCGCCCCGCCTCCTTTGCGCTCTCCCGCCTTGCCCCGCCCCCTGTGCGCGGCCTCGCTTCCCCTCCCGTCAGAGCCGGTGTCCCGCGGGCGCTGGGTGTCAGTCAGTGTGTGGGTGCGCGCGGGATCGGCCCCTGTATCTCTGGAGCAGCGCCGCGTCCTCTCACTGCTGCTGCTGTTGAGTCCGGGTATGCGGGGGACACGGAGAGAGAGCCTGCGTGTGACACCGACCGACTGTGTGTGTGTGTCACAGTGTGTGTCACAGTGTGTGTGTGTCACAGTGTGTGTATGTCTGTCACTGTGTGTGTGTGTGTGTCTGACTGTCACTGTGTTTGTGTGTGTGACTGTCACTGGTGTGTGTGTGTGTGTGTGTGTGTGTGTGTGAGACTGTCCACTGTGTTTGTGTGTTTGACTGTCACTGGTGTGTGTGTGTGTGTGTGACAGTCACACACACACACAACACCACACCCACCAGACCCACCACACACGAACACTGCACCCACACACACACACACACACACACAGACACACACACCATGAACACCACAGACACACCGACACACACACACACACACAGCCGTACAGACCACCCACACACCCACCACCAGACGACACAAAACACCCCATTCACACACAAACACACCACACACACCCCCAGACACCACACCAGTGACGCACCACACACACACACCACCATGACATACGAACACACAACACACCCATCATTGACAGACACACACACACACACACACACCATACCAGTGACCCACACACACACCACACCCACAACACGACCAACCACACACACACACACACACACACAGTGACCCACACACGCACACACACACAGCACACACCACACACACACACTCCGTGACTCACACACACACACCACCAACACACCATTGACAGAACACACACACACCAGTGGCTCACCACACACCAGTGACAAGTCACACAACACACACACATCAGCCCACAACACAGAGCACACACCACCACCACACCACTCAACACCACAGCACATGCCATTCACATCACAACACACACCCTGACGTCCACACACACACACACACCAGTGACAGCCACACACACACACACACACACACACCAGACAACCTGACACAACACACACACCAGCTCAGTTACAGCACACAGCCACACACACACACCAAGTGACAGTCCACACAGACACAACATCATACACCACCAGACACCACACACACACACCAATACAACACACGACTAATGACAGTCACACCACACACACCGTGACATCACACACACACAACACACCAGTGACAGCCCACACACACAACACACACACACACACACACCACATCGCCACACACACACACACACACACACACACCAGTGACAGACACACACACACACACACACACACACCAGTGACAGTCACACACACACACACACAACATCACACCACACCACACCTTCACAGACGACACACACACACCCACACCCACACACACACAACCACACACCCACACACACACACACACCCCACATCACACCACACATACACACACACATACCACACACACACACACACACACCACACACACACACACACACACACCAGTGACTGTCACTGGTGTGTGTGTGTGTGTGACTGTCACTGGTGTGTGTGTGTGTTCTGTCACTGGTGTGTGTGTGTGACTCACTGGTGTGTGTGTGTGGCTGTCACTGGTGTGTGTGTGTGTGGCTGTCACGGTGTTTGTGTGACTGTCACTGGTGTGTGTGTGTGACTGGCACTGGGTGTGTGTGTGACTGTCACTGTGTGTGTGTGTGACTGGCACTGGTGTGTGTGTGTGTGTGTGACTGTCACTGGTGTGTGTGTGAGACTGTCACTACTGTGTGTGTGTGTGGGCTGACTGTCACGGTGTGTGTGTGGCTGACTGTCACGGTGTGTGTGTGGCTGACTGTCACGGTGTGTGTGTGGCTGACTGTCACGGTGTGTGTGTGGCTGACTGTCACGGTGTGTGTGTGGCTGACTGTCACGGTGTGTGTGTGTGGCTGACTGTCTCGGTGTGTGTGGGGGTGGGTGACTGTCACGGTGTGTGTGGGTGGGTGACTGTCACGGTGTGTGGGTGACTGTCACGGTGTGTGTGTGTGTGGGTGACTGTCACGGTGTGTGTGTGTGTGGGTGACTGTCACCGTGTGTGTGTGTGGGTGACTGTCACGATGTGTGTGTGTGTGTGTGTGTGGGTGACTGTCACGGTGTGTGTGGGTGACTGTCACGGTGTGTGTGTGTGTGGGTGGGTGCTGTCACGGTGTGTGTGTGTGTTGGGTGTTGTGGGGGTGACTGTCACGGTGTGTGTGTGTGGGGGTGACTGTCACGGTGTGTGTGGGTGACTGTCACGGTGTGTGTGTGTGTGTGTGTGTGTGTGTGGGTGACTGTCTGTCACTGTGTGTGTGTGTGTGTGGGTGACTGTCACGGTGTGTGTGTGTGGGTGACTGTCAAGGTGTGTGTGTGTGTGGGTGACTGTCACTGTGTGTGGTGTGTGGGTGACTGTCACTGTGTGTTGTGTGTGGTGACGTGTCACTGTGTGTGTGTGTGTGGGTGACTGTCACTGTGTGTGTGTATGTGTGACTGTCACGGTGTGTGTGTGACTGTCACGGTGTGTGCGTGTGTGTGTGGGTGACTGTCACGGTGTGTGTGGGTGACTGTCACGGTGGGTGGGGGTGGTGGTGTCACGGTGGGGGTGTCACGGTGGGTGCGGGGGTTTCACGGTGGGTGTCACGGTGTGTGGGTGTGTGTGTCACGGTGTGTGGGTGTGTGTGTCACGGTGTGTGGGTGTCACGGTTTGTAGGGGTTAGTGCGGGTGTCACTATGCGCACATCTGACATCACATTTCCTGTCACACAGGACCAGGTCCCGGAGGTGCCGCATGTAGGGCGGTGTGTTGATATCTAGGAGAGCCGGCGCTGTGCTCTATGCAGCCTTTCGACAATGAATCTGCATCAGGTGCTCACCGGAGCCGTCAACCCGGGGGATAACTGCTTCTCCGTGGGGAGTCTGCAAGACCAGCCAATCACGGTGAGAACCGGGCCCAACAGCCGCCCAATGAGGGACATGCATTTACCCACGCCTTCATGGGGGATAAAAACATACAGCAAGGAGAAAATAAACTTACACTTATGTTTGATAAATCTGGTGCTTTTTATTGGTACTAGTAGTTTGGCAGCCAAAACACTGATGCATAAAGCCGCCAAGTACTTGGGTACCACGCCATTACACTAATACATTGCCCTGTTTATTTTCTATATATCCATCTTTCTGCCTGCACGTTACTCTATCAGCAGACCTGTGTATGCCACAATCATATGCGTTGCTTTGCACAGATCCCGGAGACAGACCTGGGGCCGACGCAAGGGTTTCATAAGCCCTAGGTGAAACTTAAAATTTGCGCCCCAGTTATATAAAAAAGAAAATAAACATTGGCATAGCTATCGTGGCTTGCACCGCACCCCAGCATCATGCAAAATAAAAAATAATAGGGCGCCAAAATACCGGACAAAAAAGATAAATAAATTAAAAATAAAACCGTCGAGTCCTGGTTATGCAACCTAAACGGAACCAATACCGTGTCAGATAACCAATAATGCCAGATAATACAGAAAGTATTATCCGACATTTCCCCTCCCTCCCCCCTCTCACTTACCAGGCTTGGTGGCGGCACAGTGGGAGCGGAGCGGCACAGGAGTCGGGGAGCGGAGCCGCAGTAAGAGACTATGTCAGCGGAGGGAAGGCGTTGAGACAGCGGGCGGCGGTGGTTTGGCTGTGGCAGGCGAAGACATCTGAGCAGGAGCACAGGAGACGTCAGGGGAGGTACGCGCTGTAACACCGGAATTTGACCGACGTCTGACTTCCGGCGACGGTGTTACAGCGCGCACCTCCCCTGCCGCCTCCTCTGCTCCTCCGATCGCCTGCCACAGCCAAGTCACCGCTGCCCGTTGTCTCAACGCCTTCCCTCCGCTGACAGTCTTCTACTGCCGCTCTGCTCCCTAATAATATTATTATTAATGCGCCCCTAGGACCTTTGCGCCCTAGGCGACCGCCTAGGTTCGCCTGATGGATGGGCCGGCCATGGACCTGTACTTCTGAATGGGTGCAGTTCTATATATTTACATATTAGATGAGATTAGTCGTGTTGTTCCTGTGGTAGTTGAAGGTTGGGATTTATGTTGCTTGAAATACATGTAAAGTTATTGTAGATGAGCTTTTGTGACCTTTTGTCAGTGTTGTATTGACTTGTATCGGCGCAAAAATGCAGGTTATGTGCCGATCAATATTCCATCTGTCCAGGCCTGGCTGGTTTTAGTGACATCGTTACAGGGGAAGACGGGTCAGGCGAGCGATGCCAGTCTCTCAAATCTGAATCAAGAGTTTGTGGAAGGCATAGGGTCTGATATTGTTTGTAGATTTTCTTTCCAAAAATGTACTTCAGTTGTGGTTGTTCTCACGAAGCCACCTAGGAGATATTTCAGTACTCTGCAGCCACAGCTCTTACAATTCAATAATGTAAATCCTGGGTGTCTACGGTCCTGATTGAGCCATCACTGTACATCCACAAATCGCCCCTTTCACCGACATCTCATCATCTACACTGGAAGCTTAGGAAGCACTGACCAATTTTCTACTTTCACCTCCAATTTCCATCTCTCAGCCGCTCACATTTTCAACTCTCCTTGACTTGGCATTTATTTCTGATTGTTCTCCCTGTATCCCCAGTGGATTTTAAAATTTTATTATGTGATTTTATGTGTAAAATCCTGCGTTTGTAACTGTCTTGTTTCCAGCATTTCAGTGAAGTGCCGGATGTTGTATAGAAGAGCTGTAAAAATAAGTGGTAGTACAGTACTGAATACTCACGGTATTCTGTAAATCCACGGTTTGTACACCCATGCCTTTAAGTCACTTCATCTTGAGGGTGACTTTGTGGTTGACATACTGAAAGGGGTCCACGTTTAAGTGCCTCTATGGCTTCTGGAGACGGTTTCTTTTTGTAAGGAACACTGCTGTTTTACCAACTGCAGCTTTTTGAGTGTCCGTGGCAGGATGAAACCACAATACTATTGTTTCTGGACCCTTGTCCAGAAATAATGTATACACACAGAATAGAAAACCTGTAAAAATAATACAGTAGCACCCATTATAAAGCACAATCATGCATTAATGTTGATGTCAGACCTGCACTACAGTACATGATCATTGAGTGTGAAATGCCACATAAGATTCTTTTGCAAAACACCAATTCGCTGCATTGTCATTAATCTCATTTATGACCATATTTGTGGTGCAAAGCCATAAGGCACCTTGTGACCCATTAAGATGATACATTTTTCTCTCTGAACTTACTGTGGCTATTATATATACTGTATATTTTATACAGTACAAAGGAAATAAATGACTACCCATTTTTGTGTACGGTGCCCTATGGCTTAGCAACACATATTAAAGGCCATATTTACTTGTTTTCTGTATATTCAGTGCTCTGGTAGAAAGATGTTAATACTGTATGTGCCTATCTGTGACCAGAAAGGGCTATAATCAATTTGGCTGGGTTTAAGTGTTCTGTGCTATTGTTTGGGACGGTGCTCTCTGCCTGACAATCTCTGTAAACTGAAATAGATTTTTTTTTTTATGCAATGGATGAAGTCTTAAGCTTTTAATGTTAAAATAATACTTGTTAGTGGTCTTTCAGGCAGACCTAGCTCGTTATAGTGTGATGGAAATCCCTGAAGTTTGACTTACTCTTTTCCCACTCGCAGTGCTATAGTTTACACTAATATTTGCGTGCCTAAAGTGCTGCTCCGCATGACCACATTCAGCTACAGCATGACCATGTTGGCAATCAGACACAGAAGACGCATTTCTCATTTCCCTTTTGACTGCAATATGGTCACGCCCCTATTCAGGATATAAACACCACGTTTGTTTCTGAGCTGTTTGTAATTAACGATAGTCTGAACTAAGTGATCCAGTGTGCCAGGTTTTCTGTGTGTTTAACATGAATAACAAGCCCGTGCATACAAAGTTGTTCAGAGAAGTATCTATGTGACTGTATGAAAAAGTACTAGAAAAATAAGTATTGTGTACTTGCCTTTATTTTGGTTTAGATTCCACAAAATAGCGAACAATGAATGTGTTATGATTTATCATGTATTTTATAAAGGAAGCAGGAGGCAGTGGTAATGTCACTGCCTAAGGCTAAGATTATCGTACTTGAGCGTGACGGACCGCATAGCCTCGCACACGCCTGTTGCCCGAGCAATGTGTGAACTGAGTTGGCGGCGTTGCGGACGCGTCACGAAGCTGGTTTGCCCTTACTGGCTGAACCGCTCACGGGACGCGGACGTCACGTGTCCGCGCTTGAAAATACCTTTTTTTTCCCCAGGTCGCTCCATTGTGTGCGCACTAGGGGCGGCCTGATGTGGATTATACTATTTGTGCTTGCCGCGAGGGCCATCGCACAGACTATAATTTTAGCCTTAGGCTTAGTCCATAAAGACTGAAGCTGTGCGGAGGTGCGCTGAGGCTGAGGGAAAGCTTTCCCTGGCCTTGGAGCGCACGCCGTCTGGGGGCTGGACAGTGATGTCACGGAGCTGGTTCGCCCTCATTGGGCGAACCGCTCACGTGACCGGCCCTGCGCTCCGGCAAGCGAAGAAACTAAAGATTTCTAAAGACACGCTTCCGCAGGCGTGCAGAAGCGTGCGCGAGCCCCTGCTAAAGCCGCTCTTATTGCGGCTGCAGGGGCTCAGTGCCGAGCAGCAGAGCGCCTCAGCACGGGTCAGCGCCTAAGCGCTGACCATGCCCGAGGCTTTAGAACTGTCCACATCCTTGTAAGGCTGAGTCCTGCTGGCGCTGAGGGGGCGGCATTGCTGGCCAGCTGAGCGCACGGGGAAGTCAGATTTTTTTTGTATTGGTAAGCGCCGAGTGAGCGGGAAATTACATATTTTACTGCTCCTTGTAACTTTTGTCAAAACCATACCTTTTTGTGTATGGCTTCTATTAAAATGGCTGAATACCCCAAAACTTGTACCTAAAAAAAAAAGTACATCCTTTTCATACTGCAGGTGTCGCGTGCTTAACATTTTCAAAATAATTTAGATTAAAAGGTGCCTCCTGAGCATGCTGACAAAGATGACTATTAAACGTTTTCTTTCCCAATGTGACATTTACTAGATACCATGAATGCTATTCATTTGAAGGGGGAAAAAAATCCTTTGCTAGACTCTGTTTATGGCTTGCAACCTTAAGAATGAAAAACTCCAAATTGCCAAAACAAGGTAGCACTAATACTCACTGCGTAACATACTTTATAGCAAAATAGAGTAAGTGACTGAGCTATACTGTACTTGACCATAATTAGCTGCAAAGCATAATTCGGACCCACTTCTCAGCCCTTTTAACATGGAAAATCTCATCTGATGGTATGGAAGTACACGGGGCATGTCCTTTGTGAAGTAATAAGGTATTTGCAGACGCAGATCCATAAAGAAGGAACTGGAGGAATCCTGAACGTTTGAGAGAAGTTGGCCAATAAAGATATCCTCTTTACCTTTATCAATTTGGATTCATAAATTGTAATTTCTTCTGGCTCAAATGATACACCCTCCCTGCCTTACTGATTTTACAGTTCTTCCAGGATTGCTATTTGACATTTACGTTGCTTATATGTAATTTCTGTAACAAAATTACTTTCACGTATCCTGAGGATAGGCCAGAACAAATGTGGTTCAAATTGATTTAGTACTGCTTTTCAAAAGTACAATCCGATATTTTGATAAGGACACATTATTCTTCAGTTGTTGGCAGGGTTTAAATAATGCACATTTTAAAACTATGCAAGCATGTTACCTTTTGAACAGGAACAATCCATCTCACAACTACTTTTACCCATAATGTGAAATTGAGATAGAAGTCCTTAAATGTCATGGTTCGGGTTCTTGGCTTTCTTTTCTTAATGTAAAATACTGAAAATAGATGTATGGGAAAAGGGACAACTGTGTTTCCACAGCCGACTAGTATAACGTGTGTGTGTGTGTGTGTGTGTGTGTGTGTGTTCATTCTTTTCCCCCAGTGGGAGCCATGGTATTTTCAGCTGTAGGATCACTTGGTTCTTGAGATATACCTACTGTACTAATGGAGTTACCTGGTTAAAATCTTTATATTATTTATTTTGCAAAAACTTTAAAATTCCCTTAGCCATGCATGGGGAAACTGCCTTGGCAGTGAAGGGGTGATGCTCTTGATACTCTTATTAAAGATTCAACTGCCCTTAACGGTGTGCCCAGGCTCCAGACATCCTATCTTCTCTCTTCTTGAGACGGCAGCCGATGGCAGCATTTGGCTGTGGGTCTATGTTAGGCTGTCCTCTCTCACTCTCTCATAGTCATACCATTTTATTTAATAAACCCATTGCATGAGCTCACTTACCCAGTAGGTGACCTGTTAATCTATGCATTTATTTAACTTGTGCAGGTCCCACTCATTCTTCGTGCCTCATAAAACAGTCCAGGTACAGTAAATACCTATCCCACAGTATTGAGTTCATTTTGAAAGCCGAGAGAGACCGAGATAAAGTTCCTGAAAGCAACGGCCTGTGCGCTTGCCACTTTACCTCATTCAATTTTAATTCCCTTGGTCTTTATTTTTTACTAATCTGATTTGCTTGTCAGCCCAGCATTTAAGTGTAGCATTCCTAAGTAAACAAGCTAAGCGCCGCTGTCAAATTATAAAGCTTTATACTGTCCTTTCACGCTTTCAATTGTCATTTTTATATCCACACTACACACAGTCTGTACTGTATGAGCAGCTCCATCATCAGTTCTTCATCAGATTAGTTCGTAACTTGACTCCCAGATTTAGGAAAGCAGAGTTAAGGTTGTTCGCTGTATACTTTATATTGCCTATGCTCTAGTTCTTGGGAGCCTGCTGGAAAGAAATGAGTGACCCACACCTATTGTTTTATTGTTATACAGTTACATTGAAATGTCCACAAGTTTCCATTGCCTGCTAAAATAAAGAGGGCACTCCTGGGTGCCTGTCTTGTTGCAAGACTGGAATGTAACGTGTGTGCTTCTCTATTAGTAGCTAAAGTATATATTGGAAAATGAATGTTCTATACATTTTGTTGACGAGAGGTCAATATTTTTGGGTTTGGTCCGCTCAATTATTTGAACAATGTCTGTGTATAGGTAGGGGCTGCAGTATTTTGTTATATTCCGCATCTCACAAGCTTAGTGATGATTCAGTGTGTTTAAGAATTGTCTTTGGTATTTTAGATGAAATCGGGAATTGAGGGCAGGATGCAAAGCCATGCAGCACTTACTATATATAAATGGTCAGAAATAGGAGATTGTAGCAAAATTACATTTGCCGTTTCTTTTATTTATTTATTTTTTCTTATTTTTAGAAACGTTGAAAATACTCGTATGTGTTAGTTTGTATTCTCGAATTTTCAAATATTCGAATAAATAAGAAAAAAAAACTTTGTGGCGACTTTCGTACTCCAAAAATGCTATATTGGCAGCGATTTACAAATGGAGGGGAATCATTTGCCCATCTTTAGCCACAAGCTCTCCCGTGCTGTTAAAGGAAGCACGGTGAATATGCAGATAAACGGCATAGTCAGGAAAGACTGTGCCCCACTTTCGGCTTTCCATAGTAGAAGGGAAGAAAACTACAGCGGATTTCCTCTGTCAGCGAAGGTTTTTCAGGGAGAAAGGGCCATCATTTACCAATGCGGCATTGCAGAAATGAACCTAATGGCAACTGAATCATTGAGAGCTCACTGCAAGAACAATAGCTGCTTCTCGGTCCAACACGGACAAATAGCCATACATTCACATGGCATTACAAGCTGGACCCTGCAGCATTTGGCAGAAACTTTGTGTAAGATGTGATTGATTTATTTTGTTTCCCTCCCTTGTGAATTTCTGTAGTAATTCCCTCTGATATTTGCTGCCTGATGGATGTGGAGGAAACTGAATGTTTGGCTTACTGACTATTTATTTTCTTTTAGTCCATCACGGCAGAACACAAATGTTCTTTCTTACCCAGAGTTCAATACAGTGCGTATGCAGTTATTTTTGTGTTTTTTTTTTTTTTTTTCTGGCGTTTAATCATTGCAATAAATACTGATCCGAAAGAGGAGAAAAGACGCCCTTACACCCACCTCCAATTCAAGTTCCCGAAATACTTCAGGAGGTGGAGCCAATGTATGCATATATATTTTTTTGTATTGCGCGTCATAGCTGTAATACACTTGACAAAACAATAGACAGTGTGAATAAGTGCTACAGACCTAAAAGTAACATTTGGGAAAATGTGTCCCTGCCCCGATGACCTTAGAAATTAGATTGTATGTATGGAGAACTGACAGACCATAGGATGTGTGCTGCTGTGATGGATGCAAGGATTTTTCTATTTTTTTTATTACACCCCTTCTTACCTTCAGGTTTTCTATTGTGCTGACCTATTTTCCAGAATGGACATGTAACTGTATTGGTGCCTTAATATATAGCCTCCATGGATGGCCAGAAAGCTTGGTATTTCACTCCCTGCGTAGTATTTAATGTATTAAGTCTTTGAAAGTGGTACATACTACAAACCTTCATTTTATACTCCAGGAATAAAAAATCCTTCTGTTTGGGCCTTACAATTTTTGGTTAAATGAACTTACATTGTACATTTTGCTGCCTGTGGAAATGTCACTAATGGTGCGTTCTAAAGCGTGTGGACGCTAGAGATATGTATTCGCTTAGTAAGTATAGCATCTCCAGCTTGTGTAACAGAACACAGTGGTAAATTTATGTAAATTTGCCGCACAAGTAAATATGTTCTTTTCACAAAATATGAAGCACTGAATGCATTTTCCTTGATTTATTCATAGTCCGTTTTTTTTCTTTCTTTTTTTTTTTTCTTGCGTTGAGAAGCGGAAGCTCCAGAAAAATCCTTGCTGGGGTGCTCTCAACTGGTTCTGTCTCCTCTTCCCAAGGCACGCGCACACACAATCTCTGTTTAGCCAACAGTCCAGGAGAGGAGTGGTAGCAATGTGTGTTGTTGGTTGGTGGCATTGCACAAAGATGTCAATGTTTCAGAAACTGGGAAAGAAAGTGTAGAGACTTTTTGTGCTCTGCACCTTTTGAATGAGGGACTTTTGATCTTTAACTGGAGGGCATTGTGTGCTTCTTTCAAGCAAGATAAAAACAATGGGGACCCTGTTACACCGTAGCACTCTAGAGAGAGTGTAGTTTGTTTTAGGTCATACATATTGCATAGATTTTTATATTCCTACAGTAAGGCATTTTGAGTTCTGTGTATTGGTATAGAAGTGAATGTGAATTACCCTCTATATAACAATGTCAGATACTCTAAGGAAAAAGTTCCCCAAAAGGGGCAAACAGTGAAATGAGGGTGAAAAGGTTATTGTAGTATACATAAGTAGTACATTCTATAATCTCTATAGTTTTCATCCACATATCTGTATATGCTTATTATGCCAGATAAGATAACTGAATAATAGCATGCATTGTGCTTGAGCTCAAGTTCTGTTCTGTCTTTTAGGAGGGGGTTTAAATTGGCATTTCTCTTTTACAAATAGGGCTTTTATCTCAACACATGACTTTGCCTCTCCTCATTTAGATGCCAATTGTTCTTATGCACCAGTTAAGTGGTGCCCTGTTATTAGCATAGTGGTTATAATGAAGCTAGCCTTGTGTGTGCGTGTGTCACACTCGCAAAAAAGGTACGATATCGGCCAAAATTGGGTGCAGTCTGCCTAAATAAAAAACATTTTATGCATAGAACAAAAACAGACTTTATTGAAATTAGACTTGCATAATGGAACGCCTATTTGTTTTTTTTTTGTTTTTTTAATCTATATCACTAGATACCCTGCTATGTGATAAAGGTACATTCACTCAGTCAAAAACAAATTTGATGGTCAATTTCTAACTTTCCATCTACCTTGAACTAAAAAAAAAAAGTAACACCATGCAGCATTCCAAAAAATAAATGTATCAAAAATGTGTTTAAAGCATAACCATACAAATTCCCATCAATATTCTCATATCGGAACAAAGTTATAAGCAATATATCCATTGCATATTGTACTTAGCTTGAAGGATACTATATCTACGAGCATGCCCCACCATCAGGCATGCTAATTATCTGGAGGATATAAGGACTCTGAAATCACAGCTGCATTCATTCTGACCTCCTTCAGTCTATATCTGTGCGCATGGCAGAAGGGCAGCCAAAGGGTGTCAGCTGTTTGCTGGTGTTAAAATTGCTGTATTTCAATCTGAAACTCTCCAACTCTTTTATCCCCTGCACCCAATTTTCCAACTGTAACTGTACATGAAATGTCTGTGAATTGACTGTATAACCCTGTTCATTTAATGTAAGCATGTATTGTTCTAACTCTGTGCCCAGGACATACTTGAAAGCGAGAGGTAACTCTCAATGTATTACTTCCTGGTAAAACATATTATAAATAAATGCCACGCCATCATGTCTGATGAAAGGTCTTGTGACCTCAAAAGTTATGAGACCGTTTTGACACGTCCTGCCCCACAGCTCATACTGTAGATATAGCATCATTCAAGCTAAGTACAATATGCAATAGATATATTGTCATAAGCAATGTTGAGAAGATTCATGTATTGATGGGATTTTTAGTATTTTGCATTTTTTCTGTTTTTTTCTTTATGCTTTAAATATACTTTATTTATTTTTGAGTGCTGCATGGTGTTACTTTGCTTTTTTCGGCTAAGTGAATTAGGGTCTGAGTAAGCCATAGCCTATACCAGGGCTCTGAACCCTTCCCGGAAGAAGATCCATTTTATAAAAAAAAGATTTTGTTCAAAATATTCCGAGAACAGCAACACATGCATGAATATTGCACTCCCACATGCACATACTGTACACACACTAATAACTTAATTTAATCAGAATAAAATGCATTACACAATAAGTCCCTTTATTTATTTTGTGCGAAACCGTTTATTATATCAGTATATGTGTATGTATGATATAGAGATATAGATTTATATCTATCACTACACGACGTACTATCTTCTGCAAAGCATATTAATCGCCAGCTCCAATCTAATACATACACAGTGTGTGTGTGTGTGTGTGTGTGTGTGTGTGTGTGTGTGTGTGTATATATATATACACATAATTATGCCACATAAAATGACCCCCTCCTTCCCCACTCCCACAGTATAATCACACACAAAACAATCCCCCTGCATAATTATCCCCCACACACATACTTGCAGCACTGTTGTGGTCTGTCGGCGCTCCTAGCAATTGAGGTGCAGGCAGACTGGGGCTTGTGCGGCGTGCACTTCCCCGCTGAGCACCAACAAGCAGTAGAGAGCACCGGAGCCGGAGTGCACCGACAAGCACGGGAAGGCACTGAAGGCTCAGTGGAGGAAGCACCTCCAGCAATGAGCCGCATGGACCAGCCAGAAAATCCGCATGCGGCTTGCTGACCCCAGGCCTATACCATAGCACCTCCAATAAGGGTCCCCATTTAGAAGCTCGTGGGGTATACAGTAGTGTTCTCCATTATCAATGCGTTTTGTTTTTTGAGTGCATTCCTTGTTTTTTGTTTAACTTTTCCATTTCCTTTGTAATTTGCAACTGTGTGGTTGTGTAACAGGTGTCACAATGGGTTGTGAATTAGCTTGGATCACATTTGTTTTTATTATTTGCAAGGCATGGCTTGCTCCATCTTTTATCAGTCTGTTTTGTTGCCTTTGTCTTTCAAAGTAATAAACAGGAGATTCTTTACAAAGACTTTCTTCAAAGGTATTTTTGATGAAGATGACCGATGTGAAACGATGTGGATATACAAGCCTGTAGATATCCTGATGTAAGATTTATAGATATGACAGTCCCGCTGGCACTTTGCGATAGATAACGTGATTGTGACGTCACTGATGACAGAATGGAAGAGGAGAACTTCCGTTCCTCCGCATGCGTGATGGCGTTCAGCGCTCCACAGGAGTGCAGAATGGGATCTCCCCAGGAAAATGAGCAAATGGCATATGACGTAGATACCAAGCCATGGAGCCTCTGGTGTGCCAGAGGTAGCCAAAGAGTTAAAGCTGTAATCCCTACCACAAAAACAGTGATTAAAACTAGTCTCCCCTGAGCCAAGCCCTAGAAAAAGCCGGCGCGGGTTGCTGCTTTAAAAGGTTGATTGTCCTGTAATACCATTATTTGAAGTGCGGCTACATTTGCCTTCTTTTAGTCCTACAAACTATTCCTGGCAAGAGACTGGTTGAGCAGGTTAGTGAGTAGTAATGATGCTGCCTCAGTAATACACTTTTTTTATTTGGATGTTTCTAGTTTAACCTTGTTGCCTTACCTATTTCTCTGTTGCGACGTACAAGTATTCTCTTGAAGTGAACTCCTTTCAATTATAATCCTCTGGGTCCTTTGGTTCAATTTAAAGGTGCAATCACTTATAGCGGAACTAAAAATAAAATTTTGTAAAGAATTTCAAAATCCAATTTTCTTTGTCAAATCTTGGCAAAGATGAAGCTGTTACTGTGGCAATTGAGCACCATTTTTCTTCTGAGCCTCTGAAATGGAGAAGGGTTTGTCGGTCAAGTGTTACCTCTGCCCTTCTACATCCCTGTCCTTGTCCAGGGAGTTGAAAAAGATAAGTGAGGAGTAGAGGGGTATTTTGCCTCTAAGTCAGACAAGATAGTAGTCAGTGGAAATCATTTGGCTCACCAGGCTTAAAAACCAAACAATTATTTTGTCACATCATGGGGCACCTCATTGCCAGAGATCCCCTATCTGTGCCCAGACGGGCCTGTAGGGTATGCTCAACTCTTCCATATCCCTTATTGCCTTCCCTGAGACCTGGGACACAACTAGCCACATGCAGGGAGCTAATACACTTGTGGTTTATTATTTGCAGGGTACAAAATGTTATTCAAGCACCCCAGCATAAACAGAATGTATGGCAAAACGCACAGATATCCGGCCCATACAATCGGTTTGCCCTCCCTGGCATACAATGCAAGCGCTTCAATTGCCCAGTGGTTATAACCAGTTTTACAGATGTCTAGGTTAACTGCTGAGTGTCCAAGATCCTAAGCAGAGTGATATCACTGCTTTGGAAACATTAGCACATATAAATTACATAGGTATCACCCCTGTGCCCAAGACTTACCCTTGGTTGCCCACAGTAAAACTGATGAGTGGGCAGCTGGTCTGGGCTCCACCTTTTATTTTGGGAGCCCTACTGCCAATTTCCTCACAGATATGATGATTATTTTTAATAAAAAGGAATCCGTCACCCAGATTTAACCACTTAAACATGTCACTACCATTAGTAACAACAACAAAAAAATTAAGAATTTGCTTCTAAAATATTGTGAAAGACCAATGAGGTCTAAAATAAAGTAAGTGACAAATATAACTAATATAGTGTATTGATATATAAATTAAGGTGTAATATAAAGACAAAATGCAGCTGAAAAACCCAAAAAGGAAAATTAGTTTTCGAATCTTCCCAAAAGAGTAACCTATATGAAGAAACAATGGGGAGCGTAAATAGATTAAAAAAAACAGGTACGGTGAATAAATTGATGAGATGAGCATATATCTGAGAGAATAAACTCTACATTGGAAGAAAGTCTCAAAGAATGCAGAGAGATACTATATACAAACAGTCGTATTGAGAGAGAGGCAATATGCCTGATAATCGCTCTGAGGTGTTCATCTGTACATTAATCTTTCTGTCAGAAATCCACCTCGGGAGAGAAGGCAAGCGATGTTGCAGATGGTATAAACAAGTTTTATAGACACTAACAGTACATAAAAATGAACACTTACAATGCCACAAATATATACTATTGGTTTAGAAATTCTCACCGCCGCACGACGCGCACAACGTCCCTCGTGACTAGCGTCCGCTCTTGACTTCGCTTCCAGCAACACCCCGCTCCAGTTCTGGGAAAGTAGTGTGAGGGCGCCAGTGCTGGGCAGCAGCGATCCCGGTCTTTACTCGCTTCGCTGGAACGTTTCATCAGGGGTCTCGTAATGGGAGGTTCTGAAGGATATCACTTTTTTTATACCTATCCCAATCTGATTGAAGTATTCACAGGTGTGTGAAATGTAAAGCAGCAGAAATAAACCCCCCCATAGCAACCATCTCAAAGCTCAAAGCATACAGACGAAAAAAGCAATAACATCCAACATTTATACATAAAGGTATACATCCTTAAAGCTATTGTTAAAGCTGTAAAAATGTTACAACAAAAATTCAGTTATCTAATGAGTTTATTCAGAGTGCACACAGTGGAGACCGCTTCAAAACAAAAAGCTCTCACCCAGATAACACGGTATGCCATATATTTATACCCTAAAAACTAAAGCTCCACCCCTTTATGGGGGGGCTTGCACGTCACTAAATATGACCTCATTTTGTAATACATAACAATACTAAAGCTGATGTAATTTTGTAATACATAATAATACTGGATAAATGTATGTAAGCTAAAAATCATTATGGGGTTAAATGTGATGTCTGTTCAGCCACCTGGCATATTAGTATGAGAAACAGTTTCACTTTAAGAATCTGAGCTTATCTTAGGCTGCACTAACAAGGCTTCTCATAACTTCTGGCCTGTTTACACTTTCATTTGGAGCTGATTGGATGAGGAAAGATCAATAAAATCAGCTAGGAACGAAAACTTTCCATTCTCTGTTTCACACGTTCGTTCACACAGATTTCTTCACATAGAAAGATGACATAAAAACTTACACAGACAAGATGGCGGACTAAAATAGTCAAACAAAATGGCTTCTTAGATCCTAATGCTGTTACGTCAGACCCCCTAATGTCTCAACTTTGTCACTATCATTTCTAGATGTCACTAAATTTATCAAGATGTATAGTAGGGGTTGTGTTGTTTTTTTTTTTAGGATTCTTAGCCGTCTAGGTATTCTACACTCTTCCAAATATTTCTCCAAGAAGAGACGATCCCACCATTTCCTGGTTTCGTTAGAGAGTAGTTTATTCTATTGTATAAACTCTGAATTTTTTTTTATTTCTAGTCTCTATGCTTAGATATGGTTGCCAAGGAGGTTGATTTCAACTGCTATAGATTTCACACACCTGTGAATACTTCAATCAGATTAGGATAGGTATAAAAGGTGATATCCTTCAGAACCTCTCATTTATGAGACTCCTGATGAAACTGTTCCAGCGAAACTCTGCATCCAGTGTTGTCCCAAAATTAAGTAACATAGACTGCAAACAAAGCCAAATGCAACAATTTACATACGAGTTGTGTTGGCTTAATTTTTTATTTCTAGCTTATACCTGCAAAAAGGTATTTTGAAAACATTTGGTGTCACGATCTGCAGTTTGTTGTTTTGGGAACACCTGTTCATGGAGGCCAGGCTGTAACAAAATTAGTTAACTGAAAAACTGTGGCTAAAGGAATCTCATTTTATCACAAACTCATGTTGATGTCTGACCAATGTTGGCCAAAAATGATCTTTCAAGATGCGATTCATTTTTATAAAAGGTTTCTTTCACTTTGTTATATTGATTTATAAACATAGAACAGGATTTATTTTTCGAGTTTGTACAGCTACTTCATTTAGGTTCAATAAAGCACCTGAACATGCTGTTAGTTAGTCTGCTAAATACACGATTTGGAATCTGTCAACCTCCACGTCTGACACACTGAACCATATGAAGAAAAAACAAGCACTGAGGAAGATTTATTATGTATTTTCACAGTATTGATTCGCAGTTGAAAAATGTCTTTTTCAACCGCAGTTCGTTTTGTCACTGCTTTGTATCCTAAAAGTTATTAACAAAGTCACTTTTCCTCCCCCATCTTCCCCCCCCTTCTCTTCCGCAGGCATATGCATCCGGGTGTGATGTGGTGATTTTGGGAAGTGATTTTGAAAGACTACAAATAATCCCTGGAGTTCAACATGGAAACATCCAGGTGGGATGTGTGGACTGCTCAATGCAGCAAGGCAGGGTAAGTGGAAGTTATCTCCTTTATTCATTTCCAAGTACTATGTTACATTTGTTGTGTATGTGAAAATATTTGTATGTCAATGTATATGTAACCTTCCCTGCCTGTCTCTAAAGGAGTCTTCATCAAATTGATTATATACATGACAGTGTTCCATCTCTCATACCCGTGCAGGCTGGGCGTGCGTGCTTGAATGGAACAAGGATGGGCACGAGGAACTTTTATAAAACCTAGTGCATTATTGGTTGTCTGTCAATACTGCTTCAGACATTGATACTCTTCACTGATAACTTTTGTAGCTCTCACTCCTACACCAGGGAGGTACTGGTCGTACCACCTGGGCTTGCTACCCACAGTGCGGGTTTAACTGGCAGTCTCTTGCATAGAAGTAGTGATGCACCATGTTAAACGGACCTCTCTGGAATACACTTAGTGGATGAATTATAATATTAACCTGCTTCTGTGTACCGCAGGGTTCCCCAACCTTTTTGTGCCCAAGGGCACACTTGAGGGTTAAGGAGAGAGTGGCGGACACCAACCAATTAACACACACACACACACCACCACACACAACACACACACACACACACACACACACACACTACCCTTACCTTGGGGAGGAGCTTCCTTCACTTCTCCTCAAGCCTTTGCCGAACACTTTAAAGGCGAGGTGGAGGCTGTCCTTCTGTCCCTTCCCCCTCCACTGCATCTACCTATATCTCCTTCCACTCTTGACTCCTTTTTTCCAGATATAGAATTGGAAATTTCTAAGCTGATTTTTCTCTTCTCCCTCTACCACATGCCCCCTCGTTCCTATCCCCTCACAGCTTATCAGAACTCTTACTCCTGTCTTACTGTCTTAGTCCCCACTCTCACCTATATCTTTAATTCCTCGTCTTTTAATATTTTCCCCTCCTTTAAGCATGCAGTAGTCACACCTATTCTCAAAAACACCCAAGAGCCCAGGTGCCTTACTAATTACTGCCCAGTATGCCTCCTGCCACCAAACTGCTAGAACATGTCGTGTTCTCACATATGGCAAATTTCTTCATTCCCATGCTCTCCTGGATCCTTTACAATCTGGGTTTCGTACAGCTCACTACACAGAGACTATGCTCACTAAAGTAGCATGAAGCCAAATCCCATTGTCATTTTTTTCCTACTAATCCTACTCGATCTCCCTGCTGCCTAAGATGCTGTCGATCACTCTCTTTTCCTTGATATTCTAAACTTGCGTGGTATTGGCAACAAAGCTCTATTCTGGTTCTCATTCCTCTCCCATAGCACATTTTCGGTTTGTGTTGCTAACGTGTTAGTCTTCTTTTGATCTGTCTGTTGGTGTACCTCCGGGCTCGGTTCTGGGACATCTCCTTTTCTCTCTGTACACACTATATCACTTGGTGAGCTCATCAACTCTTTTTTGGCTTTAGTTCTCTGTAAGCAGATGACACACATCTATCCACCCCTACCGGCACACCTGCAATCCAGTCCATAGTCTGTGATTTGCTTCCTGGATATATCCTCATGGATGGTGCTCTCCGCTGCCTTAAACTTAATGTCTAAAACTGAACTCCTCATATTCCCCCCCCCACCCCCCAACACTGGCCTAATATCGCTTTTCATCACCACTTTAAATGGCTCTACCATCTATCCTCCTCTCTTGATCTACATGCCCCGCTTTCTCTCTGCCGCCTCGCCCTTCTAACCCCAGACCCTGGCTAAATTCCCACACGTGCATGCTGCGTTCCTCCACTCGTTCCTCTGAATGCCTCTTGAGGAAATCTCATACTCTCGCAGACTTCCTTCACTACAAATTTATGCTATCCTGTTTCAACTCTGCCCTCTCTCAGGCTAAACAAACCTACTTTACTTCACTAATCAACACGCACAACTTTAACCCACGCCGACTCTTCTCTATCTTTGACTCTCTATTCAGACCACCCTCGGCTGCTTCTTCTTCTTCCTCCATCTCACCTCAGGACTTTGAGTATTTTAAGGAAAAGGTGAAATCCATTCGTCAGAACATCCCCTCTGTTTCCTCCTCCCATCCTACACCGCTTCCTAACTCTCCTCCTGCCTTCCTCGACTCTTTTTCCGCTCTCTCAGAGGAGGATGTGTCACTGCTGATCTCCTCTTCTCCCTCTACCACTTGCCCTCTTGACCCCATTCCCTCCATCTCCTAAAACCTCTTGCTCCTACTATAACCCCTACGCTCACACACATTTTTAACACCTCCCTCTACTCTGGTACATTTCCCTCCTCCTTCAAGCATGCAACAGTTATACCATTACTCAAAAACAGCAAGCTTGACCCTACCTGTCTTTCTAACTATTGACATGTCTCCCTCCTGCCTTTTGCCTCTAAACTCCTTGAGCTTCTTGTATTCTCTCGCTTGCTCCACTTTCTCAACACCCATTCTCCCCTTGACCCTCTACAATCTGGCTTCCGCACTGCTCACTCGACTGAAACAGCCCTCTGTCCTGGGATCTCTTCTCTTTTCACTGTACACATTTTCTCTAGGTGACCTAATCACATCTCTTGGGTTCAAATATCACCTCTATACTGACGACACACAAATTGACTTTTCATCCCCTGACCTTACACCTGCTGTACAAACCAAAGTTTCTGAATGTCTCTCGCGATATCATTCTGGATGGCCCTCCGCCGACTTAAACTTAACATGGCAAAAACAGAGCTCATACTTCCTCCCAAACCTGACCCTACTACCTCCTTCCACATTACTGTTGGAACTACCATCATTCACCCAGTATCCCAAGCACGCTGCCTAGGGGTCACACTCGACTCCTCTCTCACATTCTCCTCTCACATTCTAAACGTTTCTAAAACCTGTCACTTTTTCCTCCACAATATTACAAAGCTATGCCCTTTCCTCTGTTGCTAGACTGCTAAAACTTTGACTCAGGCCCCCATTCTCTCCTGTCTCGATTACTGTAACTTCCTGCCTCTTACCTGTGCCCCCACAATCTATCCAAAACGCTGCTGCCAGAATCACTCTACTCTTTCCTAAATCTGTCTCAGCGTCTCTCCTGCTGAAATCACTCTCTCTCCTGGCTTCCGATCAAATCCCGCATCTCGCACTCTATTCTCCTCCTCACTTTTAAAGCTTTACAATCTTCTGCTCCTACTTACACCTCAGCCCTAATTTCTTGCTATGCACCATCCCGATTCTTGCGTTCTATTCAAGGATGTCTTCTCTCTAACCCCTATGTATCTAAAGGCTCTCCCGCCTTAAACCTTTCTAACTGACTGCCCCACATGTCTGGAATGCCCTTCCCCTCAATACCCGACTAGCACACTCTCTATCCACATTTAAGACCCACCTTAAAACACACTTGCTTAAAGAAGCATATGAGTAGCACCGTGGCTAATACTATACATGATACATAAAGCTGGGCCCCCTGCAGACGTACTTACCAGAATGCCCTCCTGCTGTCTCTGTACGTTCTTCCTACCTACCAATTAGATTGTAAGCTCTTCGGAGCAGGGACCCCTTTTCCAAAATGTTACTTTTATGCCTGAAGCACTTATTCCCATGACCTGTTGTTTGTATTATTTGCTATTTATACGATTGTCACATGTATTACTGCTGTGAAGCGCTATGTACACTAATGGCGCTATATAAATAAAGACATACATACATCCTGTCGCCAAAGCTCGTTGCCTAGGAGTAACATTTGACTCTTGCCTTTCCTTTTTCATTCACATTAACGGTATGACTAAACTTGTCGCTTCTTCCTTTGTGTTATAGATCTGCACTTACCTCTCACGCTACTGCAAAAACTCTAATGCATGTATTGAGAGATAATCATACAGAGTTTTTTTCATTTGAAAATGTAACAGTATATTCTGTTTTTGCCATGAAGTAAAAACATTTCTGCTAGAGGACAGCTACCATAATATGTAAATAATATTTTTTTTTATAGTTTTAGTATTTTTGTGTGTATGTGCGCGCGCCAATGGTCTGTTTTCCAACGCCAAAACGACTTATTTGACGCTCACAGACTCACAGTAACTCTCTAATACAAACCAATGGGCAGAGAATGGGTTTTACGTTACAATGGTTCCCACTATCTGACGCCATTTACAAGAACGCATTGTGTTTGATAACTGAGGATTACCTGTCTGTATACGAAAATCCCATGCACCTGAGATGTTCGTCCTGGTGCTTGTTCTGTGGCGCTGCTCCTGTAGGAGTGAAACCTAGGGAGGGGGCGCCGGGTTTTTTCATGAGTCCATCCTGTAAGGGAGCTGGCAAGGTATTTCTATTCTGTTTACCTCTGTCACGTGAGCAGTTCAGCCAGTGAGCGTGAACCGCTCACGGCCACGCCTCCTCTGCTCTCTCTTCTGACATAATCACTATGCTGCTCGGCGGCAGTGCTGGGTGACATCACAGAAGAGCGCTGCCGCGCTGCAGCACTTGGTATAATCTCAATCTAAGAAAGATTAATAGCAACTGATCACTCTACGAGCAAGTTACATTGGAGGCAATTGTCAATACATCAATATTTATATTGGCTACTTTTTTTTCTGACACAATATTTCCTATTAGGATTGTGCGAGATCCTTTTATATTTTCAAGTTTAATTTCATTGTGCCTGCTAGTGTTGTGTGTCACGGATGCACATTGACATACTCACACTGACACACAGCCACCAACAGGCCAAACTATGGCTTGTATCATTTATACATGAAATAAAAATGATTGCACTTCACCCAAACACATCGGTGTGAAGAAGACCGCACTGCATGGTGAGTGGTCAAGTGTAATTTTAGTTTTGCTTGCATTTAGGTATGCAAGACCTAAGTTTCACTTTGCCACTTAGGCTGTCACGCTATGGCGTGCGCTGCAGGGACAAGAACCGCCTTTCAATGGGGCCGGGCCCACTTGCTGCATTGCGTGACCAGATTTTTCTGAAAGACAGTATAATTGTCTTCAGAACTGGTGACGGAGTGTTGGCCACGCCGCCGGCGGTTTAGCCAATGAAGGCGAATCTGCCGGGTGATGTAATGGCTGCGCCCCCATCAATCCCGCTCCGTCTTTGCCCCTGCAGCTCTGCACGAACCGGGGATCACAGCTGCACGCACCGCCAGCCTGGCAGGCGCGCGTGCAGCGCCGACACCTGGGCCGTAGCCTTACAATACCATGCAGTGCTGTCTTCATCACGCTGACGTGATTGGGTGAAGTATAATTTAGATTATTATGTATGTATTTCTTCTTTTTTTAATTTTTTCTGTAGTATGTTTTGAATTTAGAAACATGTTAAAACCAGTAGAGAAGTTTAGATTTCTGGGTGGTTTAACTATTGTAGTGTATGTATGTATGTATGTTGCAGAAGAGAACCAACTATTTTTTTTCTCTGAGGAAAACCTCCAAGGGGTTGGTAGTGTTATGTGATAAATGATTTGCTCACTTCTGACTGAACTATCTTATTTTACTTTCAACATTAACAGAAATAAAACAATCACATTCCTTGTGTACATCCCGCCTTGTGTTCCCGTTCAGTAGCTTGAAACACTTTGCTGTTGGTACAAGTCAATCATGCATGGAAAGTATGGTGGACAAGGTTCATGTTTTTGCTGAATTACAGCAAAAACAATCAAGAGAGCCCCAGGAAACGTGTGTTTATTTGAAATCCGAGCTGCTGAGAAACGTTTACAGTATGCCCCTTGTTCTGCTGTAAAGCTCCGAGATCATGAATGCAAGTATGTTTTGAGGAGAATACGAAAAGAGAGGGATCCTCATTGCAGCTGTATATGCTGGAGTAACTCCCCAAGTGCTGATCCAAAGGGGATCTCAGAAAGACGAAAGGGAAAAATGCTCACAAAGCACACCAGGGATCAGTATTAAAATATAACAAATGTAATATTTGGTCAAGTAGTAACATAATGACCTAACACAGTAAAAATAACACAGTTGACAAAAATAATAAATGTACAATACACAACAGTTAAGTAAAATGACAAATCCCTCGCCCACGAGGGTACTGGATTGACACTGGCTTCTATGAAGCTTCACAGATGAAGCCAAATAGCATAAAAACACACTCAATAGCAGGGATCCCTGGTGCATTTTTCTGTTTTGAGGAGGTAGATATGGAAATGTTAGGTTACATTTCTTATTAGGACAATATAACAGATATGACCAGATAGAAGTCATTTATAGCAATAAATGACCCTTGTTTTGATTTATAAAATAAATAATTCGTTTTGATCATTGTATTTACTGAGCAGTTCTGTGCCATAAGGCACCTTCCAGTGCAGTCCTTGCATCACACTCTAATCAATGGGCTGTAAGCTGTCTTATGGCAGCAGGAGACTGCTTTGTAAGTATGAGCCTTAATGGTTCTGCACTCTTGCTTTAAAACAGAGTCAAAAATAAAGTGTTATAATGTTTGTGCTATTCAGTAGGTCCTGTAGGGGCCATCGTGATTAACCGTTTGTTCTTTAATCCGTAACTTTTAATACCAATAAATGCAGAACATGGACAGTTCGTTACTCCCGTCATGTGCCACACAGTGATGCTTTTGAGTTGTGAGGTGGGAGCTGTGCATGTTTTCACAGAATGAAATAATACTGACTCGGGGCATATTTCAAGCTTTGATGGAAGCCTTGCTGGCATTTTTAGGTCATTCTGGCTGTGGTATTCAATATGATGGATTTTGTTGTATGAAACATCGTTTCCGTTTATCCTAATGTGAGTAAACTAATTTTACTATACAGTATGCCTTCCACATCCTGATACTACTTTAAGATAATATGGTATTTCAGAAGTAGTTGTCTCTTTCATAGTTTCATAAAGATGACAGGTCTAAAAACACTATAGAACTGGTCAATTTAGGTTTTTTCATGTCTGTAATCCTACAGATGTAGTTACATTAAAACAAGTCAGTGCTTTAAATTCTTGATAGTGTTTTGGCCGTATAAAGACTATAAACTTACAGTATGTTAGGTACACCACATGAGGGAATCATTATAATAAAATATTTGGTTTTAAATCCTTCTATTTTTCCTTGTCCTAAGATAAAATGTAACTCATAGAGTATTGCATTGTTTTATGCTAGTAATAGCCGCGGCAATGTCTGCATTAAGGCTATTCTACTATCGAATACAATATGTTAAATAACATGTATTGTAGGAGTTTATTGCATGGCAAAAATAGAACATTATATGGTGGGGAAAAGAGAGCACAGAGTTGCCAGAACAGTTTTAGTAGCAAATCCCAATGCAAATGATTCTGACTGAAAGATGTTGTGTGGGTGAGTGCTTTCATGTTATTGCAACTTGTATATGTAAAGTTGGCATTTATACTGCAAGTTGTACTAGGTTTGCAGCCGGTGGCTTCCTTTGCACTTGTTTTTTTAAAGGTCAATACGTGCATGGACTACTCTGCCTTTACCATTGTTTCCTGTGCACAGATCTTAGTTCCGTACAGTGTGTGTGTCTCAGTTGCAAGCCATTTCAAATGCTACATTCATAAAAATGGTCAGAGATGGGAATTGCAATTTACGTCATAACCCACACCATGTTATTCTTTTTCTAATGAGGAAAGTACTTTTTTTATTATGCCGGCTCTCCTTTGACACAAAATATTGTTATATTGGTAAGCCTTTTGTCGTAGTTATAAAATGTAAGTATGATAGCGTATTTGAGACCTCAATGTAAATGTACAACGCTATAGTTTTGTTACTCGGGATGCATAGAGGTAGCGTTGGGCCATGTTTTACTCCGAAAAGGATTCCCACTCAACATGTGGTTGTTGCAAGTTCAACAATCAGCAATTATCAGATTCTCATTTGAGTTTCCCCCCACCCTCTGTACTAGAATAGTTTTCAATATTTCAATCTAGGCATCTAAATGACATGGTTGATTTTTCATGTTAACCATAATAATAATGTCATCTAGCACATATTACAGTATGTGAAATATGGAATACAGTATGATCAAATATAAGGACCTCTTTGGTTGACATAGCTTCATTAGTCAGTTCTGCTGAAGGACAGAAACTGACAATGTCATACAAAAAAAATGTTTCATTCATATATCGGTGCTATTTTATTTATTTTTTGTAAAAGATTTACACCACTTTCATATTATCAAAGTTTGATAGTTTTAAAGGTTTCATGCTGAAAAGTTTCCTACTTGAGTAAGTGTTTCTCTGCTTATATCGGCTACAGATTTGCAAGAAACAGAGCGGAGTGTCACCTTTTAGACTGCTTAGCAGGATTGTTGACACATACACCACAGGAACTGCTGCTATAGCATGGTGCTATTTCAAATCGTTTTACACCATGCACCGTAGAGTGATCACATGCACTTCTAGATCTGCCCACAAGTCCAGAGCTTGGTCAGCTGCCATACTGGGTACAGCATAAGGACCATGTTGGTGGCATTCCCAGAATGGCCCAAGGATGCCCAAAAGGTTCATTGTGTGTGTGTGTGTGTGTGTGTGTGTGTGTGTGTGTGTGTGTGTGTGTGTGTGTGTTGTGTGTTGTGTGTGTGTGGTGTGTGTGTGTGTGTGTGGTGTGTGTGTGTGTGTGTGTGTGTGTGTGTGTGTGTGTGGTGTGTGTGTGGTTGGTGTGTGTGGTGTGTGATGTGTTTGTGTGTTGTGTGTGGTGTGTGTGTGTGTGTGTGTGTGTGTGTGTGCGTGCGCGCACGCACGCATGTGTGTACATATATATATATATACCCAGCAATTCGAACCACAAGTCTTCTATTCACTGTCTTGCACACGTACCTTGGATATATATATATATAATGTTTTTCCAAGGTAAGTGTGTAAGACAGTGAATAGAAGACTTGTGGTTCGAATTGCTGGCTTTGTTGGAAAGCACAAGATGCTTCTCAATAAGGATAGCTGGCTACAAATACACATGTTACCAACTCCTTACAGATCACAATATACAGGCATACCCCGCATTAACGTACGCAATGGGTCCAGAGCATGTATGTAAAGCGAAAATGTACTTAAAGTGAAGCACTGCCTTTTCCCACTTATTGATGCATGTACAGTACTGCAAGCGTCATATACGTGCATAAATGATGTAAATAACGCATTTGTAACAGGCTCTATAGTCTCCCCGCTTGCGCACAGCTTCGTTACAGGTAGGGAGCCGGTATTGCTGTTCAGGACGTGCTGACAGGCGCATGCGCGAGCTGCCTTTGCCTATTGGGCGATATGTCCTTACTCGCGAGTGTACTTAAAGTGAGTGTACTTAAAGTGGGGTATGCCTGTATACTGGAAAAGCAGCAGTAATAAATGGACACTGCCTAACAACGGTCAAATCGCCTAAAATGTTTGGCTTTTTTTGGTTAGTATGAGTTTGTTAGATAACAGTAGCTATAGATCAGGATAATTGTCCAGCATAGACTTCTGTATGCATGTCCACAGCTGTACTCTGCACTTTACAAAATAAACCATACAGAACTGTACAGGGAATTATAATACAATAAGTGCAACAAACAACTCAGATACTAGGAAAGGTAATCCTTGCCCCGGAGAGCTTACAATCTAAGTGGTATGTTGGGCGACTTACAGAGACAGTAGGTGAGGGAATAAGTGCAGTAGATGGCAGTGCTTGGCCACAATGGTTTGTTTGTAGGAGTGACTGAGTTGGGACTGTAGCCATGAATATAGACTATTAAAATGCTTAATTTTTAAGAGGTGGGGAGAGAAGGTATTTGGCGTATACTGAGGGTGAGGATACAAATAAAACAATTCTATAATACAGCGTTGGCAGATAAAGCCACCAAATACAAAGGAAGAAAACAAATACAGAAAAGACACACTATGGGTCATTTTCTTATAAGGAGTATGTATTGGGGGGCTGGTTTCTCCTACTGTTACTATATAGTCTGAGACTCGATGTAGATTTTAACCATGAAGATATGTATGTTCAATATTTGTAGGGTTAATTTGCAAGAAAGGATTGCAAATATAGCAAGTTGCTATAATTATAAATACAGTAGTTCAATGTGTTAGAAGCTCAGGTGCTAGAGTTAGATTAGACCAGTGCACTGTATTGTTCAGTATGTAGAAGGGCAGGGCTGGGGGGAGCTGAAGGGAAAGTAAAACTGATAGCATTTCTATTTATGGAAAAAAGGCAAGTCAACATACAGTATGTCAAGATTGCTGTTTTGTTATCTTTGTGTGTTTCTGTTTTATGTATTTTTACATGCTACACTCGGCTGTTTATCCACACAGTCTCTCCACTGTTCTAAGAATTCTGAATCATTCTCCACTGGGTATATTCTTTGAGAGAGTAAGCTCCCTTTGAGAATTATGTCACGGAATGTTAGGGGAATTGATTCCTTTATCAAAATAAATACAATTCTGAAGCACCATAAGCGTCTTCAAGCCGAAGTTGCATTAATTCAGGAAACTCCTCTAGAAGCGAAAGAAAGTGAAAACTTAGAGACTGGGTGGGTAAATGTATATATTACCCAGCAGTAGGGGGAAAAAGGAGTAGCCATCTTAATAAACAAATCTTTACCATACGAAGTTATCTCCACTGGAGGGGAGGGTGGTACAATGCCTTGTCAGAATATATGAGAAATTAAAAATTTCTATGGCATAAATGAATATAATCAAAATGTTGTCCAAACTCTGACTGATACTATACTCGCTGGAAAAGACGACAGTAATTTGATAGTAAGTGGGGATTTTAATTGGGTAATGGATCAATTTTATGGATAAATAACTCCAGGTTCAAGGGAAATAAAGGCTAAAACAGGCGCAAAAAGGTGCACAAGGTTTTAAGGATATTTTGGGATTGGAAGACTGCTGGCGACTGTTTAACTCTTTGGAAAGAGAGTTCACTTTTTTTTTCTCACACCCACATAATTCATTCTCCGGAATAGATTATATTTTTGCCAATTGACAGGTAATGGGGAAGGTCACAAATACTAAAATAGAATATATAATCATCTCGGATCATGCCCCAGTATGGGTGCAGGGTTACTATGCAACAGAGAGCGCAAGGAGATAGAATATGAAGATTTCCTTCTTACTTGTATAATAACGAAGAATTTTTTTTTTTTTTTTTTTTTTTTTTTTTTATAAATATTTTTCCTTTATTGGTGTCGGACAGCAGATTGGTACATGTTACATACATTTATGAGCGACTCAACACAGGAATACAGCTTGATACATGTACAATGTTTGGGGGAGGTTGATGACACACAATAGTCCCTTTTCCAGTTTTCAGTGGTGAAAAAGAGGGGGGATGACGAAGGAGGGGTGGATAGTTGGGAACGACTTTGGACAAAGAGAGGGGAGGGGGGGGAGGCAAAGATGGGGAGGACTTTGAGGGAAGGGGGGGTCGGTCCTATGGTCCTGTGATTGTGAAGGTCAGGGGGTCTGATCCTGGCCAAGGTTCCCATGTCGAATGGAATTGCGGCATTTTTTGCTTCAGCATTGCCGTTAATCTTTCCATAACCATGATTCCGTTTACCCTAGTGACTACCGTTCTTCTGGATGGGGCTTTGATTTTCTTCCAGGCTGCTGCTATACAGCATCTGGCAGCCGTCAGAATCGCCGCCATGAGCCTGGTTATAGGGGGGGGAAGGTCATCGACTGGTTTTCCCAGCACATAGGTCAGAGGGTCTAGGGGTACCTCCACCTCCAGGGTCTCGGCCAGCAGGCCCTGGATCCGGGTCCAGAATTTTTGGATCTCCGGACATGTCCACCAAATGTGGGACATGTCCCCCCTTTGACCACATCCCCTCCAGCAATCGTCAGGAGTAGCTGGATAGATCTGGTTCAGTCTACTCGGGGTCAGGTACCAGTGGAATAATATTTTGTAAATATTTTCTTTTGTGATGGAACAAATTGAAGTTTTGGAAGCTGCCTCCCAGATATCCTCCCAATCCTCTATGTCTATATTGGTGTTTAGTTCCTGGCTCCACCTTTTCATATATGCGTGGTTAGGGGAGGGTTGGGCCGCCTCTAGTGTTTTATATATCCCAGAGATGAGGCCTCTTTGGTACTCGCCTCTGAGGCAGAGGTTCTCAAATCTGGTGCACAACGGGAATTTTAAGCTAGGGGATAGAGTTCTCAAAAAATGGCGAATCTGTAGGTATTGGAATATAGGAAGATCAGGGGACGTTAGTTTGATTCTCAGTTCTCGGAGGGGCATGACCTCATCGCCTTCCAGCAAGTCCGCAACCACTCTGATGTTTAGGCCTTGAAATTGGCTGAATTGGGGTCGGGAACAACCGGGCGGGAAATCCGGGTTCCCGAATAGAGGGGTCAATTGAGAGGGGTTGAAGCTAGGCCATATTTCCCTTTGGTTTTCAACCATGTCGACCACGTGCATCTCATTGCTCCAAGGCTGAGTCTCGTGGGCCTCCTTCCCTTGTGGACGTGAGTCCAAAGCAGGGCTGAGAGGGGGGTCGGGGACGCGTGGAATGTCTCTATTTCCAACCAACAATTGGAGGCCGGGGGGTTGTTCCAAACCACCGCCTGTCTCAGTTGTGCTGCCCGATAGTATCGGGCCACGTCCGGCGCCCCCAGACCCCCTCTCGTCCTCGACGCCAAGAGTACCGACCGTGGGACCCTGGCTCTCCGTTGTTGCCAGACGAAGCGCAGTATATGGGACTGAATATTCCTTAAATCTGCTAATGGGACGGGGACAGGGAGGGTTTGAAAATAATAGAGCAGGCGGGGGAGGATATTCATTTTGGCGGATATTATCCTGCCAAACCATGATATTTGGTGGGTCTGCCAGGTCTCGAGATCTCTTAAGATCTGACGGAAAAGGGGAGGGTAGTTGGTTTGATATAATGAGCCATATGAGCTCGCTATTTTGACCCCTAAATACTTAATATGGGAGCTATTCCATCTATACTTAAATTTCTTTTGTAGGGATGTCCATACGGGGTTCGGCAGTAATATATTGAGAGCCTCTGATTTGTCTGTGTTGACTTTGTAGTCTGAGAGGTGGCCAAATTGGTCTAACAGTTTTTCTAGGTTGGGGAGGGAAGTGAGGGGGTCTGATAGGGTAAGGATGATGTCGTCGGCAAACAGGGATATTTTATACTCCCTGTCTCCGACTAGGATTCCCTTTACGGATGGGTCTGTTCTAATTCTGGCGGCTAGGGGTTCTATAGACAGGGCGAAAAGTAAAGGGGAGAGGGGGCAACCTTGTCTAGTACCGTTGTGGATTTTTATTGGATTGGATCGGCCACCCGGGAGTTTTAATATGGCCGTGGGGTTGGTATAGAGGGCTCGGACTCCTTCTAGGAATGGGCCTGAGAAGCCGAACTGGCGCATTGTCTGGTCAAGGAAAGACCATTTGATCCGGTCAAAGGCCTTCTCCGCGTCGAGGCTGAGTATCAAGGCCTGGGACTTTTTGAGGTGCACGTGGTCTATAATGTCAATAATTTTGCGGGTGTTGTCAGAGGCCTGTCTTCCTGACACAAATCCCACCTGGTCTATATGAATTAGTCTCGGGAGAATAGGGTTCAGTCTGTTTGCTAGAATTTTGCTGAAAAGCTTGAGGTCAGTATTCAGTAGGGAAATGGGGCGGTAGCTGCCACATTGAAGTGGGTCCCTGCCCTCTTTATGTATGATAGCCAAGTTGGCTGCCGACATAGTGCCTGGGATTTGTTCTCCTTGGAGAAATGAGTTAAACATTTCTAGGAGGTAGGGGGACAGGGATTTTGCTAATTTTTTATAGTAACCGTTGGTAAAGCCATCCGGTCCTGGGGTCTTTGCTAATTTGAGTGAGGATATTGCTTTATCTAGCTCTTCTTGGGTTATGCTCTGGTTTAAGAACTCACGTTCTTCTTGTGAGAGGGAGGGGAGGTTGCATTGGGTTAGATAGTCGGTGGTGCTCTCATCATTGGGGTCTGACTGATTGATGGGGTGGAGGTTGTAGAGGTCGGTATAGAACTCTGCAAATTCCCGGGCAATATCTTTCTCATTATATGAGATTTGACCACTTTTGGTTTTGATTTTTGTTATCTGGGTCTTTGTCTTAATGCCTCTTAGTTTTGAGGCCAAAAGTTTGTCCGCTTTGTTACCCCTATCATAGAACCACTGTTTGGTCCATTTCAGGGCTCTCTCTACCTCGTCAAGTTGGAGTATTTTTAGGTCGGATCTCGCTTTCTCAAGGGTTCTAAACACCTTTCTCGATTGGGATTGTTTATGCAGTTGCTCTAGCTTTATGATTTTTTCGGTTAGTTCTTTCTGGGCTTTCTGTTTTATTTTTTTCCTATAGGAGGCTAGCGATATGAGTTCCCCTCTTATAGTGGCTTTGTGGGCTTCCCAGAGCATTGCTGCTGCCGGGACCGAGCCTTTGTTTAACTGGAAAAAGGTGTGCAGTTTTTGTTTAATTGTCTTGATCACTTGTGGGTCGTTGAGAAGCGAGTCACTGAGTTTCCAGGAATATACTGTTGTTTTGACGAAGGGTAGAGAGAGGGTGAGTATGATAGGGGCATGGTCAGACCAGGTTATTGGGCCTATGTCGGAATGGGAGGATGCCTGGAGTACATTGTTGGTGCCCAGAAAGTAATCGATCCGCGAGTAAGACTGATGGGGGGTTGAGTAGAAGGAATAGTCCCTCTGGCCCACATGCTGGGTCCGCCAAATGTCTGTCAGCGAATACTCTCTGATAGTGTTCTGGAACTTTTGGGCCTTTTTCTGCAGTTGGCTAGAGTATGGGGTCGCTGTCTGCCCTGATCTATCTTGGTCCGGGTCAAGGACCATATTTGCGTCACCGACGAGGAGGAGGGAGGAAAGCGTCGAGTGGTCAAGGGTACTAAGAAGGTTCTGGAGGAATTGGTTCTGGTTTGCGTTCGGGGCGTAGATGTTGAGAATGGCTATGGGGGAGCCTGACAGTGTGCCTTTGAGGAGTATATATCGTCCCTCTGGGTCTTTGGTTACCTGTGTGAGGGCAAATGGGGTGTTGTTTTTAATCAGAATAGCCACCCCTCTTTTTTTGTTGGGGGAGGATGCAAAGAATGCTTGGGGATATGTATGCTTAAATGTGTTAGGAGGGTCAGCAGTGTTGAAATGGGTTTCTTGGATACATATTATATCTCCTTTGGTTTTTTTAAATTCTTGGAGGGCTAGTTTGCGTTTGCGTGTTGAGTTAAGTCCCTTAACGTTCAGGGATATGATCTTTATTGACGCCATTAATGGGGAAGGGGGGGTCTCGGGGTTAAACCCTTGTCCCTGAGGTATTCCCATGTCAGGGTCGGCTTGGGCCTTGTTGTGAGTA
>WSYH01003361.1:0-11979 GCA_036426205.1 Ascaphus truei
GGCTCTCCCTTTGTCTTCGTGCATTCAGGTTGCGACCCGGCTTGGCGGACGTGCTTATCTGGCTCTGGATCCCGGCTCCCTCCTAACCCCGCAGCTTCTTCCATCCCTCGACCTCAGCTTGGACCTTGACCTTCCGGATCTCTCTCTCCCCGACCTTGGCTAATGGCAACGACTTCGCCTTTTCAGTACCGGTACCGGCAAGTATTGCTACACCTGTTCACACCTGGCCTGGCAACGGCAAAACACCACACTCCGGACACGCTCCTTCTGCTGCGGGTGCGTGCACATATACGTCCCCACCTCAGTATAAGGGATGAGTCTGGTCTGCGGGCAGAACCGGCGTAACAGATATTTAGGTATTTGGGTGTTTTATTCCATAAAAGCCACAGTGGGCTAACCCTTCCTGTTTACTTATTATTCAAAAATGTGTATTTTTTTTATAGTTGTTCCTGAAAATATTCCCTTTCTCTGGATTACTATAACTATTTGTAGGATGAGTATCTAGCCCAATTAAAATTTAACAGTAGTTGAACTTAATGGAACTTAATAGAAATATGTACTTTTATTAGGTATGTAACGGGTATTCCCCCACCCATTCGCATATAGAGTGTATGTGAGGGGGAACCTATATGTTACCAGGGGTGGTGCAGTATATCTGTCAGGCTCACAGGAGGTCTGAGCCTCCGCTAGTGAGAGCCTGGGGTGAATCCTTTGGAACGTTCTCGTCGGTCTGCACCTCCACCTATGTAGGATTCTATAGGAATGTAGAATGGCCCTAGCATAGGAACCCACCCAGAAACCACATACACCAGGGTTATGGCTAAAAGGTTTACTGAACGAGCAAATAACACAATAACATCACATCACATCATACTGTATAGCAACACAACACAGAGTATCATACTTTAACAGTGCAACATCATCAGTATGCACAACGATAAATATACCACCCTCTGCCACTAGCTGGCAGCTGGCAGCTATAATCTTGCCCCTAACTGGGCTATAACTTCTTAGCCCCTACTGGGCTATACCCTTACACCACCTTCCCAACCCCGTGTCCAGAGAGTCCAAGCCCACCCAAGTGTGTGAACAGGCCTGTCACATGTGAGGAGCAAGGTAAAGTTGGTGCATGTGTGGAAGGCTGTAAATACCTGCCCAGGTGCTCCGGCACCTGGGTGTCTTCGCAAAGGGTCTACCGGCACCGCTTGGTCCAGCGCTGACCTGTACCTCCGCGTTGGATGGGGTCCAGCCGAACATCCCACCATAAGGACAGTCTCTGTATCAGCAACACAGCATACACTATACTGGGTCCCTGTACTAAAGAACTGCAGAGTCTCTTCCTCTCCATGCACTAAGGAACTGCACAGGGTCTGTCACTAGGTCCCTGCCTAGCACACAGCTGAAGGGGCACAGGGTCCTTACCTAAGGGCCTGTCCCTAAGAACACCCACCCTCTCTAGTGGGTAGTCAGGGCCTCAACTTTAGCCTGGGGATTTCTGGCCTAGGGCAGAAGCTCGTAGCTCTCTGCCCCCCTTCTTTCCCCCTCTGTATCCTTAGCCTGACTGACAATCCCTGTCTGCACACAACAATGTATCCAAAAATGCAGCATGAGAATCTGTCAACCTTATTGGCTTCAATGCAGCAGGTGATAGGGGTGAAAGGGCAGTCCCCAGAGGCTGCTGGGAATCGTAGTCCACTCAGGACCTCTTCTCTATTAGCGCCGCATGTGCGATCTCTACTGCGCATGTCTGAAGCTGTAATGGCCGCCGCTACTCTTAACTGAGCATGTGCAACTTCCAAGAGCTCTTGCACACATGTAATGGCCACCGCTACCCTTGCCAACCTCTGTGCAATGCACTGCACAGGCTCAAACTCCCACGCCAACCTCAACATGGCCGCCGTGACTGCTCTGCTTACGCGCAAGCCTCCGGACATGCGCGAACACATTAAACATGACGGCGTCCTGCCACAGCTGCCACCGGGAGCCCCCGGGAACGCGCTCGCCCCCGCAGCAGCACACACGCAAGGGGAAAAGAAACCGGCAGACATGGGGACCGGAGGGACCCTGGCTACAGGTATATATGTATTTTCATCTCCCATATTTTCCTACCAAACCTGTCTGAAAAGAGAATTATTTGAACCTGCAAAGTCAGAGGAAAAGTGGGGATTCAGCCACTGTTATACATATGACACATGTATAACAACAATACATCTTTGCATTATGGAAATAATTTGGCAACCTGCACACACTCCTTATTTTCATACACAAATCCTTATAAATCCTTTAATGTTAATGTAACGGTGATCAAATAGATTAAATGTTAATGTCTCAGGTTTTCCTGTTATGTTGTTTATTAGGACATCATATATTACAAAGGCTGGATGAGTATAGAATGTTTTCTCTCTAAATACTTTTCCTAATTAGCCTATATGTTATCTCCTAATCTGTCTAATCCCTGGTCAAAACATGTTTTGAAACATTATGTGGGCATGTGTGATATTATAAGACTATATATAGCCAGAAATTATGGGCCACTACCTAATCACTCTAAATACAGATATAGCTTGTTGTTTTCTCTGGCTTTTCTCAACAAAAGCGCAGACATCTATCGCTTTTTTTGAGGGAGATATAATCAATATACTATTATATGTATATACTATGTATATATACATTTAACTCTAAGCAACTCTTCGTGTTGTTATTCACACATGAATTTCACAGGGATACAGCAGCGGCAGCTTTTATTCGAACAAATCACCGGCTTTTACCTGGCATGTTCCTGGAATGCCATGCTGTTCACCCGGAGCATGCCGCGCTCCCAGCCAGGCGCATGCCCGGCTGATGCGCGGTTGATGTGTTAATTGATAATGGTTCAGGATTTACTAGGCTGCAATGCTTCGCGTGTCCGCCAGATGGCATAAATTCATGAATTGTAATGCAGTATATATATACTGTATATATATATATACTGTATAACAACAACCCCTATAACCCCTAACATACAGTACTGTACACATACAGTACTGTATATGCACATCGATGATACTATAGGCCGGCGGGGGCGAGATGTGTTTGCAGCATGAGAGAGAACCGCTGCTCTCTCTGCGCAAACATCGGCACATTAAAAATTATTTAAAATACATTTTTATTCATAGTGTAGATGTGCAGGAGGTCTCCGGAGCTGAACCGTGTTGGTTTCAGGTCCGGGGACCTCCTTCTCCCCGAGATACAGCCCCCTTTATGAGGTGCCGGTATCCCTCTGCATTTAAAGGTCCCGATCACGTGACCGCGGCCTGTAAACCAAGCAGAGGGATACCGGCACCCCCTAAATTGGCCTGTATCTCGGGAAGCAGGGGGTCCCCGGACCTAAAACCAAAATGTTTCTGCTCCGGAGACCCTCTGCACATCTACAGTATGAATAAAACACACACATCAATAAAGAATCGTTCTTTACCTTTGCGGCTATGTGCTATGGTAATGAAGCAGCATTTCTGTATTTTTAATAATATTGTGCAGGAGCAGGGGGTCCCCTGAGCATTAATTTCTGGCTCAGGGAACCCCCTGCTCACTGTACAATATTATTAAAAATACAGAAATGCTGTTTCATTACCATAGCTGATAGCCGCTAAGGCAATGAAGGGTTAAGGCAGAATAAACAATAAATACATTAATACATATTTTTAATGTGTTGTGTAAACCTCCCTGCTTGACTGTAATCTGTGTAAAACCCCCCCCCCTATTGTGTGTGTTAAACTTCCCTGCCTTTGACTATCTAGTAAAAACCCCTCCCCCTATTGTGTGTGTTAAACTTACTCCCGCCTTACTTTAATCTATGTAAAACCCCTCCCCCTATTGTTCTAGATCCATGCTTTGACTAATCTGTGTAACGCCCCCTCCCCCCTATTGTGTCGGTTTAAATCTCCCGCCTGTGTTTCTGTGAGTGTAGTGTACTGTATGTTAATGTGGGGAGGGGGAGGGGGATCCCGTGTAAATAACCACACCCACCCACTAACCCACAATAAAAAAATCACACACAGCAGCAGCAGCATATAAATAAATAAATCTAAATAAATAAATAAATACATGAATATATATAAATATATTTAAAATACATTTTTATTCCCCGAGATACAGCCCCTTTTATGAGGTGCCGGTATCCCTCTGCAGTGCCCTGAGGAAGGTCCCGTTGGGAGGACCGAAACGTTGGCGGCCTTGTGTTACTGAATACACTTTTTTGATACCATACCTGCAGTGTGCTGTCTCTTTTTGGTATCAGGATCCCTGGTCTCCATATGTCTACATACTCTCTATGGGACAAGCATCTGCCTCCTGCAACAAAAACCGTGAGTGCTAATCTCCATACCTACTATATATATATATATATAATATAGTAGATAATTATATAGTATAATATATATATAGATATATAATATATTATATATATATAAATATGTCTAAGTTTCTCTAGGTATCTATATCGTAGGTAGTATATAGCAAGATATATAAGCTATAGCTTACTTTTGCTTTATGATTAATGTCATCGATTATTATTATTGTGGGGCTGCGTGGTGCATTTTTTTTCTTGTGGTAGCGGGTGGTGTGAAGGGGGTTTGGCCCTTGGTGTTGAGTTTGGACCTTGCGGGGGTTGCGGGTGCACTTAACCCGTCACGAACCGTAGCATTTCAATACCGCTATGGTCGTGAAGGGGTTAAGTGCACCCATAGTGCACTATGTAACTATGTAACTATGTAACTATGTAACTATGTAAGTGCACCCGCTACCCCCAAGCAAGCCCTAAACAACCACCATTGTGACTAATACCCCCTTCACCCACCCCCGCTACCCACAATAAAAAAAATTCACACACAGCAGCAGCACAATTATAATAAATCTAAATAAACTAAATACATGAATAGATTTTTCTTCATATGTAGATGTGCAGGGGGTCTCCGGTGCTAGAACCAGCTTTGGTTTTAGGTCTGGGGACCCCCTGGCCTCCGAGATACAGGCCCCTTTAGGGGGTGCCGGTATGCCCTCTGCTGAGTTTCAGGCCGCGGTCACGTGAGCGGAGACCTTAAATGCAGAGTGGATACCGGCACCATCAAAAGGGGGCTGGTTCTGCGGGGAGCAGGGGGTCAGCTCCGAGACCCCCTGCACATCGACACTATGAATGAAAAATGTATTTTAAATGTATTTATTTATATTCATGTATTATTGTAAGTATTTATTCATATTAGTGTGCTGCTGCTGTTTGTGAATTTTTTTTTATGTGGGTAGTGGGTATGGTGTGGGTTGGTTATTTACACGGGATCCCCCTCCCCACATTTACATACAGTACACTGCAACTCACAGAAACACAGGCAGCAGATTTACCGACACAATGGGGAGGGTGTTTACACAGATTAGTGCAAAGTAGGGAACTTAGCAGACACAATGAGCGAAGGAAGTTTTACATAGATTACAGTCAAGGCAGGAAGTTTACACCACACAATAGGAGGAGGGTTTTTTTACACGATTACAGTCAGGCAGGGAGTTTTAAACACACACATTATAAATATATTTTTAATGTATTTATTGTTTATTCTGCCTTAACCTTTCATTGCCTTAGCGGCTATCAGCTATGGTAATGACAGCATTTTCTGTATTTTAATAATATTGTGCAGGAGCAGGGGTCCCCTGAGCATTAATTTCTGGCTCAGGGAACCCCCTGCTCACTGTACAATATTATTAAAAATACAGAAATGCTGCTTCATTTACAATAGCACATAGCCGCAAAGGTAAAGAACGATTCTTTATTGATGTGTGTTTATTCATACTGTAGATGTCAAGGGTCTCCGGAGGCAGAAACATTTTGGTTTTAGGTCCGGGACCCCTGCTTCCCGAGATACAGGCAATTTAGGGGTGCCGGTATCCCTCTGCTTGGTTTACAGGCCGCGGTCCACGTGATTGGACCTTTAAATGCAGAGGAATACCGGCACCTCATAAAGGGGGCTGTATCTCGGGGAGCAGGGGTCCCCGGACCTGAAACCAATGCGGTTTCAGCTCCGGAGACCCCCGCACATCTACACTTGAATAAAAATGTATTTTAAATGTATTATTTATTTTCATTTATTTTATTAGATTTATGTATTTATTTTTGGGCGGCTGCTGTGTGAGTGTTTTTTATTGTGGGTAGCGGGGTGGGTGAAGGGGGTATTAGCCCAACGGTGGTTGTTTAGGGCTTGCGGGGGGGTAGCGGTAGGGGTTAACCCCTTCATGACCGCTAGCGGTTTATTAAGGTGCTACGGTCGTGAAGGGGTTAAGTGACCGCACCCCCCCCAAGCCTAACCTCACACCAAGGGCCAAATACCCCCTTCACCCACCCCCGCTACCCACAATAAAGCGGGCACGGTGGGTTAACCCCTTCATTGCCTTAGCGGCTATCAGCTATGGTAATGAAGCAGCATTTCTGTATTTTTAATAATATTGTGCAGGAGCAGGGGGTCCCCTGAGCATTAATTTCTGGCTCAGGGAACCCCCTGCTCACTGTACAATATTATTAAAATACAGAAATGCTGCTTCGTTACCATAGCACATAGCCGCAAAGGTAAGGAACGAGTGTTTATTTATATATGTGTTTTATTTATACTGTACATGTGCAGAGGGTCTCCGGAGCAGAAACGTTTTGGTTTTAGGTCCGGGGACTCCCTGCTTCCCGAGATACAGGCCCCTTTAGTGGGTGCCGGTATCCCTCTGCTTTTTTTACATGCCGCGGTCACGTGATCGGGAACTTTAAATGCAGAGGGATATCGGCACCTCATAAAGGGGGCTGTATCTCGGGAAGCAGGGGGTCCCCGGACCTGAAACCAATGCGGTTCAGCTCCGGAGACCCCCTGCACATCTACACTATGAATAAAAATGTATTTTAAATCATTTTTAATGTGCCGATGTTTGCGCAGAGAGAGCAGCGGTTCTCTCTCTGCTGCAAACACATCTCGCCAGGGGACGGCCTATAGTATCATTGATGTGCATATACAGTACTGTATGTGTATGTTAGGGGTTATAGGGGTTGTTGTTATACAGTATATACTGTATATATACAGTATATACTGCATTACAATTCATGAATTGTATTAGACTTCAAAGACAACAGCTCGCAAACGCCCCCATGCGTTTTTACACGGCATTGCAGTATTGCAGCCAGCGGGAATAAAATGCTTAAATCACGGGCGCGAAATAACGCAATACATCCCGGGCGAAAACGATACAAAACCGCACATCACCGGGATATTCCGAAATTCGCGGAGCTAGCCAAGTTAGAATAAAGTTGGTCGGTACTGTATGTTAGACGGAATTCTGATTTGTTTGGTTGTAGTTCGGCGCCTGTCTGGCAGATGGCAAAGTGAATGTCTTTACCTATGGGTGACGTTGAGTACATACACTACAATATGTCTGAAACAGGTGCCTGCTATGTATTACCAGAATTCATTGTTAAATGGCCTTGATTACTCAAGACGTTATAAAATTTGGGTGGTTTCATTTTTTTTTACAAACCAGAAATGTTCAGTGCGTTCTTAAACATTGTCTTCACACATTGTCTTCACACATTGTCTTCACTGCCGACTGTTGCTTGGAGCACAGAGGTCGACTGCTTATAATTGACCCGAATGCAGTTTCGCATATATGATATTCAGCAATTAATGATGGAGCAGATAAGAAAGCCATTGTATCAGAAATATATGGCTATATCATTGCCAATAATCAATACTTCAAAAATTCACCTAACCCTTATGGGTGGAAGAATTCTGTATGACAGTTTGTCAATTAATGATAACTTTACTAGGACACCCCCGGATCCAGGGAGCACAGAAGGTTTATGGTCATTGCTCCCATCTTTTGCGGGTATGTTTGATCATGGCAACTTCAAAAGGAGAAAGAGAAGAAACAGGACCAAGAGATTGAATAATCATACTTTCCAATCTCGCAATGTGCCACCATCTGAGTATCAGCAGGAACCACAGCCCCAACCTGATTATACCTGTATGGGTCTGTCTAGTTACCTGGTCCTATCTAACTAACTACTATTAGCAGCAGTCTAACCCTGATTTTACCTCTATGGCTCAGTCTGGCTACCTGTCCCAATATCATCTGCATCAGCAAGGTTAGCAAGGTTTCCAATGAAGGTAAATATAATGTACAATATTGTATTAACTTTTGTTCACTATGACACGAATAGCCCGTAAATGCATTGATGCATGCGCACTATAGTGTGAGTGCAAGCATACGCAGTTGGTATACACTACCTGTAAACTTATAGCATTGTCGGCTTTTTTTTATATACAGAAATTAAAGTGTCAAATCGACAGCCATATGATTATGAAGATGATGTTGAGGGAAGTCGAAAATCAATATATTTTAAACACTTTTTTTTTAACTTTTATACACTTTTCTAAATTCTTGTATTTCACGCTTCTTTGGCACAGTGCATACTGTACAGTATGTGATAGATACTGTAGATTAATATTTTATCAACTTTCATAAAATTTCACACTGAAATGTTCATGCTTTTTTGCCTTCAAGGTTAATACAGTGAGTGGGCTGTATACTCTATCTTTAGCCACGCACACACACACGGTCTCACGCAGTGATTCAATTGTGTTATATTTCACACAGATCAACACGAGTAGACTGCCAGGCTACTTTTAACATTTGTTGAATGCATGCTAAATACTGTACACTTTGTACTGTATGTTAGAGTGCTTTGTTAATGCTGTGCTCATGTATTTGAATGTTTGAGGCTTTTTGCGCCACACTATACCATCCCTCCCTTAAATACACTCTCCAGGACACCTGACATTAGGAACTTCATACACATGCGCATATGACACAAATACGTTTAAAACTGAATTTTTTTATTTTTCACAACAGGAGAAAATAAATTGCAGGACATAGAGAAAAAATAACACACACACACACACACACACACACACAACACACACACACACACACACACACGGTCAAATACATTTTTGCATTTAATATGCTTGCTTGCGGGAGATATACTGTACTGATATAACACCCACACACACACACACTTGCATGATCTAAGGCAAGGAATACCTTTGTGTTCAATTTCACACAGATCAACACGAGTAGACTGCTAGGCCTTTTAATACCTTTTAAGGTTTGTTGAATACATGCTAAATACACTTTATACTGTATGTTTGAGTGCTTTGTTAAAACTGTGCTCAAGTTTTTTTTTATTGTTTGAGGCTCCTTGCACCACACTATACCCTCCCCATCACCCCTCACCCCGCCAGCCATTATCAATTGCTGTTAAATATGCTCCCCAGGACCAGATATTGGGAACTTCAGATACATGCGCATACACGCACACACACACACACACTTTAAGTTATGGTGGGTGAAAAAGGCAGCAAGAAACCTCCACCGTAAGCATATAGCATATAAAAAGATCACTTGTGAGCACATTCACGTCTTACAAAGGCACACATCTTCACCATGTCTGCTGAAAGGCAGGGTTGCAGACCTGTCTAAGATATGTGAATGTGCTCATAAGTTATCTTTTAATTTGCTATATGCTATACGTTGGTGGTTTGTCACCTTTTTCACCCACCATAACTTAAAACGTGTATGATATACACACGTGTATGACATTATATAATATATATATATATATATATATATATATATATATATAATATAATATATATATAAATTATACCATGTTTAAAATGGTTTTGAAGCAAAAAATGGCACTGTGTGCTCATTTGCATGTCATTTCCCAGAATCCCTTGCTGCAGTGGAAGTGCTGTGTGCTGGGTGATAATGGTGAAAGGCGGGGTTGCAGACCTGCCTTAAACATGCAAATGGGCATACAGTTATATTTCCATTTGCTGTATATATATATATACCAGTAGGAGGATAGACCTATAGCCCAATTTGGCCCTGGTAAGAAATTGGGCAATAGGTCTATCCTCCTACTTGTATAAGTCCTGTTAATGGCAGGCTGCCAGTAATTATCATGGGTTTCCCCCACTTCAAGCCCTGCCCTGAGTGGTGGAGGTAGGCCACCTGACTCTGTGTCTAAGGCAAGAGACATAGGGGAGGGGCCTGCCAAAGTCATAAAGGGCAGTGCACAGTCAATTTAGTGAGTGTGTCACTTCTGAGTAATGAGTTGGAGAGGCTTAGTGTGTTACATTGGAGGAGCTCAGACAGGCCCTGAGTAGAGCTGATAGAGCTGCGGTGCACCAGTGCCTCTCACCCTGCCTAGGGGGTGAGGGAAGAGCTAGCCCACCCTGAGAGCCTGCAGCTTGGGGGGGTGGCAGGGAACAAAGAGCCCCAGACAGCCCATCCTGAAAGGGTACAGTCTGGAGGAAGACAATATCCTGTACCTGCTGCACCGTGTGCTGCTGTTGTTGCTGTTGCTACTCTGCTGTGTGCTGTGAGCAATATACTGTTGCGGCAGCTTTTATTCTTACAAATCACCGGCTTTTACCTGGCTTGTTCCTGGAATGCAACGCTGTTCACCTGGAGCATGCCGCGCTCCTTTTGCGTTCCCAGCCAGGGGTCATGCCCGGCTGACACGCGGTTGATGGGTTTATTGATAATGGTTCGGATTTAAATAGGCTGCAATGCTTCGCGTGTCCGCCAGATGGCAGAAATACATGAATTGTAATGCGCCGAATCAGTAATGTGTCGGCTTGCAGGTGTTTCGTTTAAAAAAGATACTGTACCACAGTGTGCCATTGTAACTTGGCCTTGGCCTTGGCCTTGAGACTGAAGGAAGAGTTGCCAAAATGTATCAATTTAGGCTTTTCATATTAAAGAAAGACAAAGACCAGTTTCAGTTTGTGTTACACTATTCTGCAGAGACCCACCATGAGTGTTCAAGTGCAGCCCGCTTTCCAAAAACCTGACAGAAGTTACGCGTATTTGATATGGGCCGCGATTAATGCAACAGATGATAAGATGGCAACAGTTGCTCAAATTTATCAGTATTTTATCGAAAACTATGACTTTTACAAATTTTCGCCAACTCATCATACGTGGAAGCGTGCAGTAAGGAAAAGGTAATGTAGCGACACCTGGTTTCACCGTATTGAGCCCCAATTTGTTGGAGGGTATTGGTGCGTGCCACCGGATTTTTCCCGTATCTATGATCATGGAGGTGGCAAAAGGCAAAGGGTCATGTTAAAACCAACTAAGAAGTGACAGTCGCTGCCAAGCAATGCACCAGCACCAGCACCGGCTTCCAATGACGGTCCCACTGTCAGTGACAACCCTGAGCCTGAGTCGGATTTGGCGTGCAGTTTTGATGAAGCTTGCATGTACCTAAGCGATTTCCAGCCTCACCAGCTGACTACAGGTGGACTAGTCCCGCTGCAAACTGTTGACGTGGATGATGATGAAAGCTGGACTGGCAGTGGACCGGCGCCGGCGCCAGCTGAATGGGAAATTCAATGGTGAGTTGCCGTATTATTTTGGTGGGGCTGGCTGGGTACTTCTTTAGGGGGCTGACCATTACTGTACATTAAAACTTTTCTTTTTGTTTTTCATCAGAAAAGAAAACAGCTAATGGGGGGATTTCGATGGATAATATTGTACTGTATGCTGATGTTTTCCGGCCGTACAGTATACTGTGTAATAAACCCGAATAAATAAAACTATGCATTTATTCTACATGTTCAGTATCGTGTCATTATGTGTCTTCTACAGTATAATGTACAGTGGTATACAGTGCCTAACATCTATGGGCAAAAATAATTTTATTTCTAGGTGCCCTAGAACAGAAGTTCCCACGCCAATTGCCCGTGAACTTGACCGCGGCCCTAAGTAGTTCCCACACCAATTGCGCGAATATAATGTAAAATAACCCGTTCTGTGGGTCTGAGCGGGTTGAAATTTGCCTGGTCCTCATGCGGGAGGACGCTTGCCATAGTGGCAAAATATCAGCCTTGCACGACCCCCGGAACCGGA
>WSYH01003361.1:11989-64301 GCA_036426205.1 Ascaphus truei
AAAGGGTCCTCCCGCATGGGACGCACGGCAAATTTCAACCCGCTCAGACCCACAGAACGGGTTTTTTACATTATTTCGCGCAATTGGGTGGGAATAACTTAGGGCCGCGGTCAAGTTCACGGGCAATTGGCGTCGGTAACTTCTGTTCTTAGGGCACCTAGAATAAAATTATTTTTGCCATATAGGTTAGGCACTGTATACCCACTGTACATTATACTGTGAAAGACATCATAATGACACGATACTGAACATGTAAAAATGCATAGTTTTTTTATTTCGGTTTATTACACAGTATACTGTACGGCCGGAAAACATCAGCATACAGTACAATATATCCATCGAAATCCCCCCATTAGCCTGTTTTCTTTCTCGCAGAGAAAAACAAAAGAAAAGTTTTAATGTACAAGTAATGGTCATAGCCCCCTAAAGAAGTACCCAGCCAGCCCCACCAAAGGACATAATATCGGGCACCAACACCAGTACCTCACCATAGAATTAAAATTAATTCTCACCCCCAAGATGTTAGGATCCCCCCCCCACTTCACACCCAAAAGGGGCCAAGGCATGGATCAGTACTGTCACTTTAAAAATTAAATTATATAAATATGCAATTTTACTATTACTGCCGCTATCGCCGGCAATGCATCAGGACGTGTAATGTAGGTTGAAACCGACGAAGGTATGAGACCTTCAGAGACAACAGCTCGAAACGGCTCCATGGGTGTACACGGCATTGTGCAGTAGTGCAGCCAGCGGAATTTAAATGCTAAAATCACTAGCCGCGAAAATAAAGTCTTACAACCCCGGGAGAAAACGACACAAAACCGCACACACCGGGATCTTCGGAAATATCGCTGGCGGAGCTAGCCAATAAGAATAAAAAGTTTGGGTCGCCACTGGACAGTATACAGTTACACAATGCCATAATACAGTATGCACCTAATGCTCATTTTTTTTTCCAGGAGGGCAGCACCAGCCATCTGGTTACAATATTCACAGTAGTCACAGTATACAGTTTAGTTCCAGTAGAGACTTAGTTTTGGACAGTACTACACAGCAGGAAGCTTTTTATTGTTTTCTTGTCTTTTCAGAAAAAAAAGGATGTGGACTGTTAGGGGAGGGCGGGGTATCGTGTAAAGTGTCTGGGAACTGTTGTACAGTTAAGTGTTAACAAGTATCTAAACTGCGTATGATGTAACAAAACTCTTCCTCTAATGAACTAATGTACTGTACACAGAGATGAGAAGAAGATAAAGATGGGAAAAAAATATATTACTATATATATATATTATTATAAATATAATATATTAAGATTATTTATCAATGTTTGCCATTATTCATGATTCATCCACCGGTCCAGTCCATTTCCATCTGACAGAAGAACTTAAATAAGCTGCATTTTTGTATTATATTAGATTATTTTTATATTGTTTTTTTGTTCCTGATACAATAAAAAATCTTTATTTACATTCATGATAATCATCATCCCTTGACAACAACCCCCCCCCCCCCCCTTCCCCCCTGCCATAGTGGCAAAATATCAGCCTTGCACGACCCCCGGAACCGGAGGTACCAAAAGACAGTTTAAAAGCACATTACCAAAGTGGCTTTTTTTCTGCCATGCAAGTCAATGGCAGAAACCTGAACTTTAACATCACCCTGACTCCATTCTGTTGCCACGAGAGGGTCGCAATTTGCCATGCAATCCTGCCGCAACTAGGACTACATGGTCACCGAATCTGAGCCCTCTAGGTCGAACAGAACCGGAGTTGTGGGTTCCAGGTTTCTGCTCATTCTGACTTAGCCGGTGTGGCGAAAATGGGGGTAATCAGCGCATTAATAAAGGCCGTGGGCTCAGCTGGTTACCCCTATTTTGCATTGGGGATGAAGGGGTTAATTCTATATGCATGGCTGTCCCCATTTTGCAGGCTAATCTCTACCTGCAGGGTAGTGCCTTTCTGTTGCTGTTTTAAAATGTACAGGCAGGATGCTATTTTTTTGTCTGCCTGCCTTTGTAAGGCAGTAAGGACCAAATGTTATGCATACAGGAGCCCCCTGTTGGGATGAAAGATCCCAGATTCGTAAAGTGTCACTTAATCAGGATGTTTCTGAGTAGCAGATCCTGTTACTCCTCCTGGATATTTCACACCTCGGGACCCAAACTTCAGACATTGCGTCCCCAGAAATGAGTGGCCCCTTTTTACTTAGCAGTGCTACCAAGCTGCTTACTGAGCATGCTCAGAGATACCTGAGCTGGCAGTAGGACTGGCCCATGTGACCTGGCAGGTTCTGATAGGAGGAAGATAATTCCTTGCCAATGGGATGAGGCTAATGTATCCCTTCACAGGCCCTTGTCCTTAAAAAGGCCTGTACCCCTCATTCCTGAGTTGTTGCTGTGTTGTTTTTGCTGTTGCTGTTGCTACCTGATTTCTTCAAGCGGATAAGACCTAAGTACAGCGGCTACAATTCCAGAACGCAAGGGGTTAAAAACATTGCAACAAGGAAACTAGCCCTGCTTCAGGATTTCGTTAGCCCTGGGTATCCAGACCAATCCCAGAGAACCAGAAAAGAACTTTGCACATTCACAGAAGGATTGGACTGGCTATTTATTTGGCAATTTGCAAATGGAATAGTTTTTAAAGAACAATCTTCTGGTGCTTGGGCACCTTTCTGGACATTATCCTCTGTTTCTCTACCCGTGAGTGTAATTATTAAGTTTATTCTGCAGTTGTCGTGTGTTTGCCTATCAAGGGAATAAATCTCAGTTTATTTTGCTCAACCTGTTCTGCTCAATCAGGACCCACGAAATATAAATGTGTTATTAAGCGCGTCTCCCGTGACAGCCGGTTCAAAGCTTTCTCCGCCATTGCGCTCAATTGTAGGACCCTCCTCGCCGGCGTAACCCTTTCTCACCGCCATTACTGCTCGGACCCTGTTGGGGTCAAGTGAGGGGGTTCCTAACATCTAGGGGCAAAATTTTATTTCTAGGTGCCCTAGAACAGAAGTTCCCACGCCAATTGACCTAGTTCCCACGCCAATTGCCGTAGTTCCTACGCCAATTGCGCGACCAGGCAGTTAAAAAACAGTGCAGCAAGCCTCTACATTTGTTACACTGGCAAAGGAGCAAATGGAAACAATGTGAGGCAATTCAACATGTTCTTTTATTGGTGGAGTCAGTACAAAAACATTTATTTACAATGTTGAAACATTTAAAGTGCACAGCAATTCTAACCATCAACACACAATAATACATTCTGCAGCCTTTATTAAATTCTTCTGCCACAAAACATTTTTGGTGCATGGGGCAAAGGGAGTTAAAGTGACTTGCTTTTTATGTACTGTATTTGGGGGTTGTCTTTAGGGGTTTATTCATCAAATTATTATGATGAACTGCCTTTTGAAATTACAGTGCTGTTAACTATTTCAGCCACACACCTCCAGAGTTTTTAATCCCTCCCTAGCCAAGCGTCAATCGGCTGAGTCACCCTAGCCTACCATCCCCATCTCTCCACTGGGTCGTTGATCTTCTGCATACTGCCATTGTGTTCTTAATCCGCCCATAGCCGAGCTACAAACACTCAGCACGCCTGCGTCTAATTACACCATCCCCCTCCCCCAACCCTTAGAGGCCTGTTGTTTGAACGGTAATTCTTTGGAAAATCCCCTCTCGAATTTGAAATGTAAATCTGATGTGCACAGCACTGTGAGAATTGAGAGTACACTGATACAGTATTTCATCAAGGTGTGAAAATATTTGTCAGTCACTATGGTTTACAGTCACATGTTTTTAATACAATACAGTACATTCTTTAATATCTTTAAAATAAAAATATATAAATCCTGTATATACAGTAAGTATAATGTAACATAACCCGTTCTGTGGGTCTGAGCGGGTTGAAAATTACCAGGTCCTCATGCGGGAGGACCCTTGCCATAGTGGCAAAATATCAGCCTTGCACGACCCCCGGAACCGGCGCTCAATGGTAGGACCCTCCTCGCCGGCGTGACCCTTTCTCGGAGCCATTACTGCTCGGACCCTGTTGCGGTCAAGTGAGGGGTTCCTAACATCTAGGGGCAAAATTAATTTTATTTCTAGGTGCCCTAGAACAGAAGTTCCCACGCCAATTGACCTAGTTCCCACGCCAATTGCCGTAGTTCCTACGCCAATTGCGCGACCAGGCAGTAAAAAAAACAGTGCAGTAAGCCTGTACATTTGTTACACTGGCAAAGGAGCAAATGGAAACAATGTGAGGCAATTTAACATGTTCTTTTATTGGTGGGGTCAGTACAAAAACATTTATTTACAAATACTGTACAATGTTGAAGCATTTTAAGTAACATCTCCTTTATTAAAGAAACCCAGTACTGTATACAGTACAGTACAGTGGGATGGTGCGCAACACTGTCAGTCAGACCTGCACCAGTTCAGTCCTAGAGGGCAGCAAACAGGGCAGGTTTTCAGGGCAACATTGAAAACCGTGCCTGTTTGCGGCCTTCAGGGACTGGAGTTGTGCATGTCCTGTGAAAAAAAACACACAACAACATCTCCTTTGTTTAAGAACAGCAGGTACTGTAGGGCAAAACATGTACAGTACAATACAGTTCAGCACAACAGTATGGTCTCACTGACAGTCCTCCACATTATCCATCCATGGCCGATTCCTTGCATGGCGCAAAACGCCATTAATGCAGTCTCTAACGCCTTTCATTACAGGATCTGTAACTGTATAAAAGCGCCGCAATTCTTCCACAATGTTTTTCCTTAAATTGGCAGGAAGGGCCTTTTTTACGCGATTCCCATCGTAGTTCACTTTGAACACCCACTCGCAGTACAACGTGTAGGGAACATGGTGCTTAAAAATGATCAAGGCATACTTGTGGGGTACACCAGCACTCATCACCCTATACTTCTCCCTAAGCGCCGCTGTCAGATCGCGCAGGGTGATCTCGGGCACTGTTTCGATGCGAGCGGGTGTAGGTCTTTTGGGAGCGGGTGTGCTTGTGGCGACGGGCGATGGTTGGAGGAAGCTTTCCTCCGGTCGTGGTCGCCGTGTTGTCTCCTGGCGTGGTCTTGACGGGGTTGTCATGTCCTCCTCAACGGCATACATGTACACTACATCTTGTGGTGGAGGGGGGGTGCTTGGTGATGGAAGGGGGTCGAAGGTCCCATTCATCACATCCATGTCACCCTCCTGCTCCGGCGTCGGGGAAACAGGGGCATTAGCACCGAGCAAATAATGTATGCCCGCAATGTCAGCCTCTATCTTCTCCATCCGTTGATCCATCCGTTGCTCCATTTGTAGCATCCGTCGCTCCACATTTAACATTGTCTCCAGAAGCAGATCTATCTTTGCCAGCACAATAGAATTCCCGGGGAGATCCACACTTATGCCATTCAGCATCCGGTCCAACGAGCTGCTTCTTGTGCATGGCGTCTGGACATCTGGGGTGATGGGTGCAACGGAGGATGAGATGGGGGTTCCATGGAGAGAAGCGGCATCGATGGAGAGTGGAGGAGGTGACCTGTGGATACCCGGTAGAGGAGAAGCGGTAGCGTCGAAGAGGGATGGAGAAGGTGACCTTTGGATTTCCGGGCGAGAAGGAGAGTCGTCTAAGAGCAAAGGAGAAAGTGACCCGTGGATTTCAGAGGCGGCAGCATCGTCAGATGGAACCGGAGAAGATGGGATGAAGATTTCCGGGACAGCTAAAGCAGAGTCCATCGAAGCATATGGGAGGAAGTGGTCTACGGGTCCGATGGGTTGGCTGCCATTCGTTTTGTGTCGAGAGTACATCACCGTATATCTTCTTCACATAATGAGGCTTAAGTCTAAGAAAACCCTTAACCTTTGGGGTCAGCAGAAGGTTTTCTTTATTGGCCTTAGCCTGTCGCTTTTGCCTTGGCATGGAAACGGCAACCGCCTTTCGCTTTTTCAGCATGACAGGCACGGCAGAGGTGAGTGGGTTCTTGCGTCCATAGAAACGGGGATGCTCCATGGAAGCAGGTGGCACAATGCAGTACAGTATCTGGACAAGGGCAAGTTCAGATAAAAATCCTGGAGTGGTGGGCTATGCAAAGTGTGTGACCTTTTATGCATGGCGGCCAGGTACAGGTGTTGAAAGTGGGCGTACTCTAATGTGAGTCATTACCGTATAAATACACCATCCATTTTGTGTATTGACTGCACATAGAATACACATCGACTAAACATCGAATATACATTCTTGTGTTTGTATTTCTTTCTACTCGCAGCAATGCCTGTTAAAAAGATTTCAAAGGATCTCAGCATGCGAATTAAGGAGATGTACAGGAGTGGACATCAAATTGCTGCTATCTAACGCTAGTTAGCTACTTCTGACCTCGTTGTGCCATTAACCACCGGGAGCTATCATGCACAAGGAAAAAACAGACTCCGGAAAAAGGCACCAAGGGTAACAAACGCATAAGTATATTTATAAAACTTAACAAAAAAAATATATAGAAAACTGTACTGTACATCTACAGTACAGTTCTGTATTTATTGTAATACTGTTGTTATTTCTGTTGATTTATATTACAACATACTGTACAGTAGTTTGTCTATTTATATTTATAGTACAGCAGTATACATTTTTTGAATATTTCAATTAATCTTACAATAGTATATACTGAATAGGATGTACTGTATATTTATATTTATATTACAACAGTATATTTATTTTGTATATTTATATTTATAGTACAACAGTATATATATTTTGTCTATTTATATTTATAGTACAGCAGTATACATTTTTTGTATATTTCAATTAATCTTACAACGGTATATACTGAATAGGATGCACTGTATATTTATATTTATATTACAACAGTATATTTATTTTGTATATTTATATTTATTGTACAATAGTATATATATTTTGTCTATTTATATTTATAGTACAGCAGTATACATTTTTTGTATATTTCAATTAATCTTACAACGGTATATACTGAATAGGATGTACTGTATATTTATATTTATATTACAACAGTATATTTATTTTGTATATTTATATTTATAGTACAACAGTATATACATTTTGTCTATTTATATTTAATGTATAATACAACATTACATTTATATACATTTTATATTGCTGCATATTAATAAAACAATATAATTTCTTTACATTGTAGGGAGACAACTGTTCTGGTGGACAAAATAAGTGAGGAGAATGATGAGAGGAGTGCATTAAGGGTTAAAAACACTCTGCAGGAAAAGCACAATCTGACTGTATACGAGAGCAGCATAAAGAAGATGAGACGCAGCATTGGATGGAAATATGGACGTGTGAGGTTAGTACTGGACAGTACAGGAGGTAAAAGTGTTGTTTCGCAAACTGTACTGCACTGTGCCGCAAAAAATTTTTTTTCCTTGTCATTACAGAGTGTACCCCATGATACGGGACGCAAACAAAATCAAAAGAGTGCTCTAGGCCCAGGCATGGATCGACAGTGGGGAGACTTTCCAGGATTGCATCTTCACTGATGAGTCTACTGTGTCGCTGGAGAGATTTGCACGATTTGCGTTCCACAAAAAAGGCCGCTTATCTTTGAAGCCGCGGCCAAAACACCCTGTGAAGCTGCATGTGTGGGGTGCCATCTCTAGGCGTGGACCGGGATGCATTGTCATCTTTGAAGGTAAAATGTATCAAATATAATGTCGCCTAATGCACTGTACTTGACTAGTGTTGCCTTACCGTATGCACTGTACTGTACTATTGTGCAGTTTTTTGAGCACTTTTCTTTTCTTGCTATAGGAATCATGAATAAAGCTTTCTTCCAAGACAACATTGTGCCCGAGATGCAATACATCACACGCGACTTCCCCAATGGTCACCGCTTCTACCAGGACAACGATCCCAAGCACACTGCGTCAACGGCGCATATCCTTGAGCGCGGCATCAACTGGTTGAAGACGCCAGCGGAGTAAGTGCAGTAGACCGTGTCCCATTTTTGTTCCCCACTGTTTTTAGCTCTTAAACCAATTGTCCTTTCTTTCCAATGACAGGTCGCCAAACTTCAATCCGATCGAAATGGTCTGGCATCAGCTGAAGGACCATATCCGGAAAGTGGCGAAACCCTCCAAAAAGGACGAGTTGTTGAAAGGCATACTGAGTTTTTGGAATGATGTACTCACCGTGGAACGCTGCAATAAATATATAGACCATATTGCCACTGTGTTGCCCATTGTCATCGCGCGTAATGGGCAAGCATCAGGAAAGTAGTACTGTGCTGTAGTATTGTAAGTACAGTATGTTACAGGTAAGTATGGCACAGATTTTTTCTTTCCAGATAGTAAGAGTATACAGTAGTTAGTTTTTTCTTTACAGAGAGAGCAGCACCAGCCATCAGGTTACAGTACATAGAATTTAACAGTAGTCAGAGTATACAGTAGTTCCAGTACAGTATACAGTACACTAGTTTGACAGTACTACAGTAACTGCCTACTAACTGCCCCATTTTTTTTCTTTCCAGAGAAAGCTGCACCAGCCACCTACAGTAGTTCTGCCATAATACAGTACAGTAACTGCACTAATTTTTGGTTTTCTTGTCGTTCCAGGAAAAACGGTGGCCTAGGGGGATGGGGGTGTTGTGTCCAGTCAAATCTGCTTGTACAGTCAAATGTACAGTATATAAACAGCAGCAATGATGTACACAAAACCTCTCCTCTCTCAATGAACTACTGTACTGCAGACAGAATGAGGAAAAGATAAAGACTAAAGAAAAAATAATTTTACTATACAGTATATACAGTATATTATACAGTACATTACAGTACTGCTGTATATACTGTAGTATTAAATAATATTCTTATAAATGTGCATTACTCATGTTTCCCCATGTTTTACAAAGGTTTTCCAAATGGTTATCCAATTTCAAGCTGCCAAAATAACTTAATAAAGACTGCATTACTGTATGTATTATTCCTGATTATTTTTATATTTGTATTTGTAATGGATGGTGTATTTATACGTTAATAACTCACATTAGAGTATGCCCACTTTCAACACCTGTACCTCATCGCCATGCATAAAAGGTTACACACTTTGCATAGCCCACCACTCGATGATCTTTATCTGAACTTGCCCTTGTCCAGATACTGCATTGTGCCATCTGCTTCCATGGATCAACCCCGATTCTACGGACGCAGGAACCCACTCGCCTTTGCCGTGCCTGTCATGCAGAAAAAGCGAAAGGCAGCAGCCGTTTCCAAGCCAGGGCCAAAGCGACAGGCGAAGGCTAATAAAGAAAACCTTCTGCTGACCCCAAAGGCTAAGGGTTTTAAAATACGTAAGCCTTATTATGTCAAGAAGAAATACGGTGATGTACACTCCACGCAAAACAAATGGCAGCCAACCCATCGAAACCGCAGACCACTTCCTCCAATACACTTCGACGACTCTGCCGCCGCTCTCCTGGAAATCTACAGCCCATCTTGTCCACTACTTGTCCACGACACTGCCGCCGCTCTCCCGGAAACCCACAGGAAATCTTCACCACTGCTCTTCGACGACTTTGCCGCTTCTCGCCCGGAAATCCACAGGTCACTTTCTTCATCCCTCTTGGACGACGCTGCCGCTTCTCCTCTCCTGGAAATCCACAGGTCACCTCCTCCATCCTTCTTCGGCGATGCTGATGCTTCTCTCCATGGAACACCCATCTCATCTTCTGTAGCACCCATCCACCCAGATGTCCACAGCACGCCATGCACAAGAACCAGCTCTTTAGACCGCATGCTCATTGGGTTAAGTGTGGATATCCCCGGAACTCTACTGTGCTGGTAAAGATAGATCTGCTTTTGGAGACCATGCTAAATATGGATCAACGAATGCAGAAGATGGATCAACGGATGGAGAAGATAGAGACTGACATAGCGGGTATACGTAATTTGCTCGGTGCTCAGGTCCCTGTATCCCCGACGCCGGAGCAGAAGGGTGGCATGGATGTGATGAATGGGACCTTCGACCACCTTCCAACACCAAGCACACCCCCTCCACCAGAAGATTTTGTGTACATGTATGCCGTTGAGGAGGAAAACATGACAACCCCGTCAATACCACGCCAGGAGACAACACGGCGACCAAGACAGGAGGAAAGCTTCCTTCCAGACAACCTACCCTCGCCCACCGCCACAAGCACACCCGCTCACAGAAGAACACCCGCTCCCAGAACCCAACCTACATACGCTTGCATCGATATGGTGCCCGACATCATCCTGCGCGAGCTGCAGCCGGCACCCAGGGAGAAGTATAGGGTGATGAGTGCTGGTTTACCCCAGAAGTATGCCATGTTAATTTTTAAGCACCACGTGTCCTACTTGGTGTACTGCGGGTGGGCCAAAAATGTAAACTACGAAGGAAATGGCGAAAAAAGGGCGCTTCCTGAAAATTTAAGAAGGACTATTGTGGAGGAATTGCGGCGCTATTTTTCAATAACAGATCCTTTAATGAAAAGCGTTCGAGACTCCATTAATGGCATTTTGCGCCATACAAGGCATCGGCCCTGGAAGGACAATCTGGTGGGGATCGAATTTGCGTGACTGTTCAACTGTTGTTTATTTTTTGGAAATGTTTTTGTAAATGTTTTGACTTTCTGTACTTTAATAAAGGAGATGTTGCGTTTTTTACATTTTATGAATAAAGAATTTTTTTTTACTAACACCATAATGTTGTGCTGTACATGTTTTGACTTTCTGTACTTTAATAAAGGAGATGTTGTGTGTTTTAACTTATATTAATAAAGAAATGTTTTTCCTTACTGTACACAGGACCTGCACAATTCTAGTCCACGGGGGCCGCAAACAGGCATGCAAGTCAATGGCAGAAACCTGAACTTTAACATCACCCTGACTCCATTCTGTTGCCACGAGAGGGTCGCAATTTTCCATGCAATCCTGCCGCAACTAGGACTACATGGTGACCGAATCTTAGCCCTCTAGGTCGAACAGAACCGGAGTTGTGGGTTCCAGGTTTCTGCTCATTCTGACTTAGCCGGTTCAAAGCTTTCTCCGCCATTACGCTCAATGGTAGGACCCTCCTTGCCGGCGTGACCCTTTCTTGCCGCCATTACATGTTCTTTTATTGGTGGAGTCAGTACAAAAACATTTATTTACAAGTGGGTAGCGGGGTGGGGGGTGAAGGGGGTATTAGCCCCAACGGTGGGTGTTTGTAGGGCTTGCGGGGGGTTAGCGGTAGGGTGGTAACCCCTTCAGACCGTAGCTGGTATATTTAAGTGCTAACGGTCGTTGAAGGGTTAAGTGCACCGCAACCCCCCCGCACGTCCTAAACTCCACCCAAGGGCCAAATACCCCTTCACCCACCCCGCTACCCACAATAAAGGGGCACGGTGGTAAACCCCTTCATTGCCTTAGCGGCATCAGTATGGTAAGTGGACAGCAGCATTTCGATTTTATATAATATTGTGCAGGAGCAGGGGTCCTGAGCATTACTTTCTGGCTCAGGGAACCCCATGCTCACTGTACAATATTATTAACAGACAGCAAATGACTGACTTCGTTACCATAGCACATAGCCGCAAAAGGTAGGAACGAGTGTTTATTTTTTATATATGTGTTTTATTTATAAGGACATGTGCAGAGGGTCTCGGAGCAGAAACGTTTTGGTTTTAGGTCCGGGGATCCCGCTTCCCGAGATACAGCCCCTTTAGTGGGTGCCGGCTATCCCCGGCTTTTGTACATGCCGCCGGGTCACGTTAGATCGGGGACACTTTCAAATGCAGAGGGATACGGCACCTCATAGACCACAGGGGGATTGTATCTCGGAAGCAGGGGGGTCCCCGGACCTGAAACCAATGCGGTACAGCTCCGAGACCCCCCTGCACACGTCTACACTATGAATAAAAATGTATTTTAAATCATTTTAAATGTGCACGATTGTTGCGCAGAGAGCGCAGCGGTCTCTCTCTGCTGCAAACACATCTCGGGCCAGGGGGACGGCCTCATTATAGTATCATTGAGTGCCCATATACAGTACTGATGGTGTATGTTAGGGGTTATAGGGGTTGGGTTATACAAGTATATACTGTATATATACAGTATATACTGCATTACAATTCATGAATGTATTAGACTTCAAGACAACAGCTCGCAACGCCCCCATGGTTTTGACACGGCCATGGACAGTATCTGCAGCCAGACGGGAATAAATAGCTTAAATCACGGGCGCGAAATAACGCAATAACCATCCAGGGCGGAAAAACGAACAAAACCGCCACATCACCGGGATTATTCCGAAATTCGCCGAGCTAGCCAAGTTAGGAATAAGTTGGTCGGTACTGTAGTTAGACGAATTCTGATTGTTGCGGTTGTAGTTCGGCGCCTGTCTGGCAGTGGACAAACGTGAATGTCTTACGATGGGTGAAAGTTTGAGTACCATACACTACAAATATGTTCTGAAAACAGTGCCCCTGCTAGTATTACAGAATTCATGTTAAATGGCCTTGAGTACTAAAGCGTTATTTATAAAATTTGGGTGGGTTTCATTTTTTTTTTTACCAAACCAGAAATGTTCAGTGCGTTCTTAAAAATTTGTCTTCACACATTGTCTTCACACATTGTATTCACTGCCGACGTTGCTTGGAGGCACGATGGTGGGCGACGGCTTAAATTGACCCGAATTGCAGTTCGCATATATGATATTAGCAATTAATGATGAGCAGATAAGAAGCCATTGTATCAGGAAATCATTATGGCTATATCATTGCCATAATCAATACTTAAAAAAATTCACTAACCCTTATGGGTGTGAAGAATTCTGTATGAAGTTTGTCATTAATGATAACTTACTAGGACACCCGACAAGGGAGCACAGAGATTTATGGTCATTGCTCCCATTCTTTTGCGGGTATGTTGATCATGGCACTTCAAAAGGCGAAAGAGAAGAAACAGACCAGAGATGAATAATCATAACTTTCACAATCTCGCCAATGCCCACCATCTGGTATCAGGGAACCACAGCCCAACCTGATTATACCTGTATGGGGTTGTCTAGTTACCTGGTCCTATCTTAACTAAATACTATAGCAGCAGTCTACCCTGATGTTACATCTATGGATCAGTCTGGCTACCTGTCCAATATCATCTGCATCAGCAGGTTTAGACAGGGTATTCCAATGAGGGTAAATATAATGTACAAGATTGTATTAACTTTTGTTCACTATGACACGAATAGCCGTAAATGCATTGAGGCATGCGCACTATAGGGTGAGTGCAAGCAGACGCAGTTGGTATACAGACCTGTAAACGTTATCGCATTGTACGGCTTTTTTTTATATACAGAAATAAAGTGTCAAGCGACCAGCCATATGATTTGAAGATGATGTGAGGGAAGTCGGAAAATCAAATATTTTTTAAAACCAAAACCAAAACCCTTTTTTTTTTTTATTTATACCACTTTTCTAAATCTTGTATTTCACGCTTCTTTGGCACAGTGCATACTGTACAGTATGTGATAGATATGTAGATTAATATTTTATCAACTTTCATTAAAATCTTACACTAAATGATTCATGCTTTTGGCTTCAGGGTTAATACAGGCGTGGGGCCTGTATACTCTATATTTAGCCACGCACACACACAGGTCTAGCAGATGAAGTGATTCCAATGTGTTATATTTCACACAGATCAACACGAGTAGACTGCAAGGAATACTTTTAAAATTTGTTGAATGCATGATAAATTACTGTACACTTTGTACTGTATGTTTAGTAGAGAGGGGTCTTTGTTTAATGCTGTGCTCATGTATTTGAATGTTTGAGGCTGTTGCGCCACCACTATTACCATCCCTCCCATTAAATACACTCTCCAGGACCCTGACATTATGAAACTTTCATACACATTGCGCATATGACACAAATAAGTTTTATAAAACTGAATTTTTTTATTTTTCACACAGGAGAAAAGATAAATTGCAGGACATAGAGAGAAAAAATACCACCACACCCACACAAACACAACACAAACCACACACACACCAAACCCACACGGTCAAATACATTTTATCATTTTAAATATGCTTGCCTTGCGGAGAGATATACTTACTGATATACACCCACAAACACACACACTTGCCATGTACTAAGGCAAGGAAAGGAATACTTTGCTGTTCAATTTCACACAGATTCAAACACGGAGTAAGTTAGAATGCTAGGCCTTTAATACCTTTGATAAGGTTTGTTGAATACATGCTAAATACACTTTATAGTATGTTTGGTGCTTGTTTAAAACTGTGCTCAAGTTTTTTTATTGTTTGGGCTCCTTGCACCACACATAACCTCCCCATCACCCCTTCATCCCCGCCAGCATTATCAATTGCTGGTATGGTTAAATATGCTCCAGGACCCAGATATTGGGAACTTCAGATTACATGCGCATACAACGACACAACACACACACACTTTAAGTATGGGGGTGAAAAAGGCAGCCCAGAAACCTCCACCGTAAGATATAGCATATAAAACACGATCACTTGTGAGCACATTACGTCCTTACAAAAGGCACACAATCTTCACATGTCTGCGAAAGCAGGGTTTGCAGGACCTGCTCTTAAGCTATGTGAATGTTGCTAGAAGTTATCTTTTAATTTGCTATATGCTATACCGTTGGTGGTTTGTAACCCTTTACCAACGCTTACACTTAAAAGTGTTGATAACACACGTGTATGACATATATAAATATATATATATATATATATATATAATATATATAATATACTTATCTCTAAATTATCCATGTTTAAAATGGTTGTGAAGCAAAAAATGGCACTGTGTGCTCATTTGATGTCATTTCCCAGAATCCCTTGCTGCAGTGAAGTGCTGTGTGATGAGGTGGAAATGGTGAATGAAAGGCGGGGTTGCAGGACCTCGCATTAAACATGCAAATGGGCATACAGTTATATTTCCATTTGGGTATATTATATATACCAGTAGGCGGATAGACGTATAGCCCAATTTGGCCACTGGTAAAGAAATGGGGGCAAGTAGGTCTATCCTCCTACTGGTAGAAGTCCTGTATACATGGCAGGGGCTGCCCAGTAATTATCATGGGTTTCCTCCCACTTCAAGCCCTGCCTGAGTGGTGGAGGGAGGGCCACCTGACTTGTGTCTAAGGCAAGAGACATAGGGGAGGGCCTGCCAAAGTCATAAAGGGCAGTGCACAGCAATTTAGTGAGTGATGTCATTTGAGTAATGAGTTGGAGAGGTTACGTGTGTTACCATTGGAGGAGCTCAGACAGGCCCTGAGTAGAGCTGAGAGAGCTGACGGGTTGCAACATGCTCTCAACCCTGCTAGGGGTGAGGGAAAGAGCTTAGCCCACCCTCGACGCGCCCTGCAGCTTGGGGGGGTGGCGGGAACAAAAGGAGCCCCAGAAGCATCCTGACCAAAGGGTAAAGTCTGGAGGAAGAAACAATATCCTGTACCTGCTGCCACCTGTTGTGCTGCGTTGTTGCTGTTGTTTGAGCATAATCTGATGTGTGCTGGAGCCAAGATACTGTTGCGGCAGCTTTTTTATTCTACAAATCACGGCTATTCCTGGCTTGTTCCTGAATGCAACGCTGTTTCACCTGGCGCATGCCGCGCTCTTTTGCGTTCCCAGCCAAGGGTTCATGCCCGGATGAAAAGCGGTGAGGGTTGATGGGTTTATTGATAATGGTTCGGATTTCATAGGCTGCAATGTTCGCGTGTCCGCCAGGATGGCAGAGAACTACATGAATTGTAATGCGCCCGAATCAGTAATGTGTCGCCCTTGAAGGCTGTTTCGTTTAAAAAAAGATTACGTACCAAAGTGTGCCATTGTTGTAACTTGGCCTTTGGCCTTGGCCTTGAGATGAAGAAAGAGTTGCCAAAATGTATAAATTTAGGCTTTTCCAGTATTAAAGAAAGACAAAGCCAGTTTCATTTTGTGTTACACTAGTCGCAGAGACCCACCATCATGAGTGTTTAATTCAGTGCAGCCGCTTTCCAAAACCTGACAGGAAGTTACGCGTCATTTGATATGGCCCCGTTAATGAAACAGAGGATAAGATGGCAAACAGTTGCCTCAAATTTATTCAGTATTTTATCGAAAACATGACTTTACAAATTTTCGCCAACTAATCATACGTGGCAGCGTGCATTAAGGAGGAAAAGGTAATGTAGCCCGGACCACTGGTTTCACCGTATGACCCAATTTGTTGGAGGGTATTGGCTGCGTGCACCGCGATTTTCACGGATCTATGATACCATGGAGGTGGCAAAAGGCAAAGGGTCATTGTTCTCTAAAACCAACTAAAGAAGTGACGTGCTTGCCAAGGCAATGCACCAGCACCAGCACCGGTTCCAATGACGGTCCCACGTGTCAGTGGACAAACCTGGCCTGATTCGGATTTTGGCGTTGCCGCAGTTTGAGGAAGCGCATGTTAACTAAGCGATTTCCGACCTCACCAGCGATGGACTAACAGGTGGGATAGTCCCGCCTGTGCAAAACTGTGACGTGGATGATGTGAAAGCTTGGACTGGAAGGTGTGGACGGCGACGGCGCCAGCTGAATGGGAAATTCAAATGGGAGTTGCGTATTATTTTGGTGGGGCTGGCTGCGGTATTCTTAGGGGGCTGACATGACTTAATAAAAACTTTTCTTTTGTTTATTCATCAGAAAAGAAAACAGCGAATGGGGATTTCGCTGAGAAATTGTACTGTATGCTGATGGTTTTCCGGCCGTACATAACTGTGTAATAACCGAAATAAAAAAACTATGCATTATTTAAATGTTCAGGATCGTGTCATTATGATGTCTTTACAGTATAATGTACAGTTGGTTATTGTTAATAACAGTGCCTAACATCTATGGGCCAAAAATATTTTATTCTAGGTGCCTAGAAACAGAAGTTACCAGACAATTGCCCGTGAACTTGACCGCGGCCCTAAGTCGTTCCCACACCATTGCGCGAATATAATGTAACAAAACCCGTTTGTGGGTCTGAGCGGCGTCGTGAAAATTTGCCGGCCGTTCCTCATGCGGGAGGGAGGACGCTTGCCATAGTGGACCACAAATATCAGCTTGCACGACCCCCGGAAAACCGGCAGAGGATACCAAAAGGACAGTTTAAAAGCACATTACCAAAGTGGCTTTTTTCCTGCCATGAAAGTCATGGCCAGAAACACTGAACTTAACATCACCCTGATCCATGCTGTTGCCACGAGCGGGTCGCAATTTTCAGTGCAATCCTGCCCGAAACTAGGACTACATGGTTGAACGAATATTAGCCCTATAGGTAGACAGAACCGGAGTTGTGGGGTTCCAGGTTTTGCTCATCTCTGACTTAGCAGGTTCAGAAGCTTTCTCGCCCATTACGCTCATGGTAGGACCCTCCTTGCCGGCGTGGACCCTTTCTTGCCGCCATTNNNACATGTTCTTTTATTGGTGGAGTCAGTACAAAAACATTTATTTACAAATACTGTACAATGTTGTAACATTTAAAGTGCACAGCAATTCTAACCATCAACACACAATAATACATACTGCAGCCTTTATTAAATTCTTCTGCCACAAAACATTTTTGGTGCATGGGGCACAGGGAGTTAAAGTGACTTGCTTTTTATGTACTGTATTTGGGGGTTGTCTTTGGGGGTTTATTCATCAAATTATTATGATGAACTGCCTTTTGAAATTACAGTGCTGTTAACTATTTCAGCCACACACCTCCAGAGTTTTTAATCCCTCCCTAGCCAAGCGTCAATCGGCTGAGTCACCCTATCCTACCAACCCCCTCTCTCCACTGGGTCGTTAACCTTCTGCATATTGCCATTGTGTTCTTAATCCGCCCATAGCCGAGCTACAAACACTCAGTACGCCTGCGTCTAATCACACCATCCCCCTCCCCCAACCCTTAGAGGCCTGTTGTTTGAACGGTAATGCTTTGGAAAATCCCCTCTCGAATTTGAAATGTAAATCTGATGTGCACAGCACTGTGAGAATTGAGAGTACACTGATGCTGTATTTCATCAGGGTGTGAAAATATTTGTCAGTCACTATGGTTTACAGTCACATGTTTTAAATACAATACAGTACATTCTTTAATATCTTTAAAATAAAAATATATAAATCCTGTATATACAGTAAGTATAATGTAACAGAATCCGTTCTGTGGGTCTGAGCGGGTTAAAATTTGCCTGGTCCTCATGCGGGAGGACCCTTGCCATAGTGGCAAAATATCAGCCTTGCACGACCCCCGGAAACGGAGGTACCAAAAGACAGTTTAAAAGCACATTACCAAAGTGGCTTTTTTTCTGCCATGCAAGTCAATGGCAGAAACCTGAACTTTAACATCCCCCTGACTCCGTTCTGTTGCCACGAGAGGGTCGCAATTTGCCATGTAATCCTACCGCAACTAGGACTACATGGTGACCGAATCTGAGCCCTCTAGGTCGAACACAATGTTGAAGCATTTTAAGTAACATCTCCTTTATTAAAGAAACCCAGTACTGTATACAGTACAGTACAGTGGGATGGTGCGCAACACTGTCAGTCAGACCTGCACCAGTTCAGGCCTAGAGGGCAGCAAGCAGGGCAGGTTTTCGGGGCAACATTGAAAACCGTGCTTGCTTGCGGCCCTCAGGGCTGGAGTTGTGCATGTCCTGTGAAAAAAAACACATAACAATATCTCCTTTGTTTAAGTACAGCAGGTACTGTAGGGCAAAACATGTACAGTACAATACAGTTCAGCACAACAGTATGGTCTCACTGACAGTCCTCCACATTGTCCATCCATGGCCGATTCCTTGCATGGCGCAAAACGCCATTAATGCAGTCTCTAACGCCTTTCATTACAGGATCTGCAACTGTATAAAAGCGCTGCATTTCATCCACAATGTTTTTCCTTAAATTGGCAGGAAGGGCCTTTTTAACGCGATTTCCTTAGTAGTTCACTTTGAACACCCACTCGCAGTACAACGTGTAGGGAACATGGTGCTTAAAAATGATCAAGGCATACTTGTGGGGTACACCAGCACTCATCACCCTATACTTCTCCCTGAGCTTCGGTGGCAGATCGCACAGGGTGATGTCGGGCACTGTTTCGATGCGAGCGGGTGTAGGTCTTTTGGGAGCGGGTGTGCTTGTGGCGACGGGCGATGGTAGGTTGTCTGGGAGGAAGCTTTCCTCCGGTCGTGGTCGCCGTGTTGTCTCCTGGCGTGGTCTTGACGGGGTTGTCATGTCCTCCTCAACGGCATACATGTACACTACATCTTGTGGTGGAGGGGGGGAGCTTGGTGATGGAAGGGGGTCGAAGGTCCCATTCATCACATCCATGTCACCCCCCTGCTCCGGCGTCGGGGAAACAGGGGCATTAGCACCGAGCAAATAATATATGCCCGCAATGTCAGCCTCTATCTTCTCCATCCGTTGATCCATCCGTTGTTCCATTTGTAGCATCCGTTGCTCCACATTTAGCATTGTCTCCAGAAGCAGATCTATCTTTGCCAGCACAATAGAATTCCCGGGGAGATCCACACTTATCCCATTCAGCATCCGGTCCAACGAGCTGCTTCTTGTGCATGGCGTCTGGACATCTGGGGGGATGGGTGCAACGGAGGATGAGATGGGGGTTCCATGGACAGAAGCGACATCGATGGAGAGTGGAGGAGGTGACCGGTGGATACCCGGTAGAGGAGAAGCGGCAGCGTCGTCGAAGAGGGATGGAGAAGGTGTCCTTTGGATTTCCGGGCGAGAAGCAGAGTCGTCTAAGCGCAAAGGAGACAGTGACCCGTGGATTTCAGAGGCGGCAGCATCGTCAGATGGAACCGGAGAAGATGGGGGTGGAGAAGACAGGATGAAGATTTCCGGGACAGCTACAGCAGAGTCGTCAAAGCATATGGGAGGAAGTGGTCTGCGGATTCGATGGGTTGGCTGCCATTCGTTTTGTGTCGAGAGTACATCACCGTATATCTTCTTCACATAATGAGGCTTACGTCTAAGGAAACCCTTAACCTTTGGGGTCAGCAGAAGGTTTTCTTTATTGGCCTTAGCCTGTCGCTTTGCCCTTGGCATGGAAAAAGCAACCGCCTTTCGCTTTTTCAGCATGACAGGCACGGCAGAGGTGAGTGGGTTCTTGCGTCCATAGAACCGGGGATGCTCCATGGAAGCAGGTGGCACAATGCAGTACAGTATCTGGACAAGGACAAGTTCAGATAAAGATCATGGAGTGGTGGCCTATGCAAAGTGTGTGACCTTTTATGCATGGCGAACAGGTACAGGTGTTGAAAGTGGGCGTGTGAGTCATTACCGTATAAATACACCATCCATTTTGTGTATTGACTGCACATAGAATACACATCGACTAAACATCGAATATACATTCTTGTGTTTGTATTTCTTTCTACTCGCAGCAATGCCTGTTAAAAAGATTTCAAAGGATCTCAGCATGCGAATTAAGGAGATGTACACGAGCGGACACCGAATTGCTGCTATCCAATGCTGGTTAGCTACTTCTGGCCTCGTTGTGCCAATAAGCACCGTGAGCTATCATGCACATGGAAATAATAGAGACCGGAAAAAGGCACCAAGGGTAACAAACGCGTAAGTATATTTATAAAACTTAACAAAAAAAAATATAGAAAACTGTACTGTACATCTACAGTACAGTTCTGTATCTACTGTAATACTGTTGTTATTTCTGTTGATTTATATTACAACATACAGTAGTTTGTCTATTTATATTTATAGTACTGCAGTATACATTTTTTGTATATTTCAATTAATCTTACAACGGTATATACTGTATAGGATGTACTGTATATTTATATTTATATTACAACAGTATAATTATTTTGTATATTAATATTTATAGTACAACAGTATATATATTTTGTCTATTTATATTTATAGTACAGCAGTATACATTTTTTGTATATTTCAATTAATCTTACAACGGTATATACCGTATAGGATGTACTGTATATTTATATTTATATTACAACAGTATATTTATTTTGTATATTAATACATACATTTTATATTGCTGCATATTAATAAAACAATATAATTTCTTTACATTGTAGGGAGACAACTGTTCTGGTGGACAAAATAAGTGAGGAGAATAATGAGAGGAGTGCATTAAGGGTTAAAAACACTTTGCAGGAAAAGCACAATCTGACTGTATCCGAGACCAGCATAAAGAAGATGAGACGCAGCATTGGATGGAAATATTGACGTGTGAGGTTAGTACTGGACAGTACAGGAGGTAAAAGTGTTGTTTAGCAAACTGTACTGCACTGTGCCGCTAAAAAAAAAAAATCCTTGTCATTACAGAGCGTACCCCATGATACGGGACGCAAACAAAATCAAAAGAGTGGTCCAGGCCCAGGCATGGATCGACAGTGGGGAGACTTTCCAGGATTGCATCTTCACTGATGAGTCTACTGTGTCGCTGGAGAGATTTGCAAGATTTGCGTTCCACAAAAAAGGCCGCTTATCTTTGAAGCCGCAGCCAAAACACCCTGTGAAGCTGCATGTGTGGGGTGCCATCTCTAGGCATGGACCGGGATGCATTGTCATCTTTGAAGGTAAAATGTATCAAATATAATGTCGCCTAATGCACTGTACTTGACTAGTGTTGCCTTACCGTATGCACTGTACTGTACTATTGTGCAGTTTTTTGAGCACTTTTCTTTTCTTGCTATAGGAATCATGAATAAAGCTTTCTTCCAAGACAACATTGTGCCCGAGATAGTGCAATACATCACACACGACTTCCCCAATGGTCACCGCCCATGCTCAGTAGCACTCCTCTGTGACACTCATATGCTTATATATATATGTTGTGGTTATTTGGGGGGTTCAGTAGGAGCTTGTTAGGTGTCCAGTGTACTTTACAATTGTGTTTCAGCTAGTCTTGAGAGAGGGTGAGAGAGGGTGAGAGAGGGTGAGAGAGGGTGAGAGAGGGTGAGAGAGGGTGAGAGAGAGAGAGAGGCTGGGTGACTGACTGTGGATTGGTGTCTGTTTTCATTCACACGCACACACACACTCTTGCACACTATTACACACAAACAGGGATCGGACACACGGGGGGCAAATCGGAGCAGGGGGGCCAAATCAGACTAGGGGGGGTCATGGAGCTGTAATTACCTTACTTGTTCCATGCAGGAAAAGGCGCCTCCTCAATGTGCAGCTCGGATAGAGATTGGCTGCGCGCCAACCAGTCAGGTGGGGGGATTTTTATTTATTTATTTTCCCCCTGCACGCGTATGTCACCCTGTGGTGACCAGTTTTGTCTAGGGGACTGTGCACGGCCCAGCAAACCCCCTGTTAGTGGCCCCAACCGCCCGTGCCCCCCCTAAATAATCATGCGCCCCCCAGTTTCTGCACCGCTCAGAGGTTTCTTGTTACGTTTGAGTGACACACTTACACACTGCAGCCGACACACTAACGTGTCGCGACACACAGTTTGGAAAGCTCTGGGTTATCCCCTTCATTACCGTAGCGGTATTAACTGCAAAGGTAATGAAGGGGTTAACTCCACCCACAGTCCCCTCGCAAGGCCTAAACACCCACCATGGGTTAAATACCCCCTTCACCCACCCCCACTACCCACAATAAGCATGGCACAGGTGGTTAACCCTTTCATTGCCTTAGCGGTTTGCCGCTAAGTTAATGTAGTGGGCTATAAATGCCTTTTTCCTGCATCGGATGCATGCCAGGCGTCTCCGCTGCTGGTTTTATTAGGTATCAGCTCCGGAGACACCCGGCATCAATCCGAGGCAGGAAAAGGGCCTGATTTTTTCTAAGTCCTCACTCTCGCTGCTCCTCGCCGCTTCTCCCCAGCCTCTTGCCAAATTGTTGTGCCTTTTTGCCGCGCGTATGCCGAAGTGGCTTTTTGCCACACGTATGCCAAAAAAAACAATTCGGTTAAAAAAAAAGGTGATTTTTGCTCTTCTGACCAGCTTCTCGGGGCTTACTGAATCGCAGCAGGCATTTTTTTCGAGAAACTGGCGAAAAGTGCCTTTTCGCAGTTTACTGCATAGACCCAAATTGAGATGTAAAATACCCATTAGAGTTGTATAATGAACCCACAACCACTGATTTTCTAGGCCACAGCCCAAGCAGTGTAATCTAAACTAGCTGATACGAAGTACTCTATTACTGTCACATTCTACTTTTGAGTTGCTCGCTGGTCTCTGCTTACTGCTCACAAGAGATGGGTTAATCAGCCTACGTTTACTGGAATTTCCCGAATTCTCCCCCGAAAAAAATCATTTTCGCAATGTAAAATCCGCAAATGGATTTGGTTGGATTAAATTCACTTGGATTCATCAAAAACTGCGATTGGATACAATCCGTTTACAAATGTGTGTGCATATGAGATTATGTTATCCACATACATGTGTAGCCATGTCTCCATCTGCCCCCCCTCCCTCTTCCTCCTCTCTATGTTTCTCCGCAGGGGAACTACACTACCCAGAATGCCCCAGGAGCTGAAGTCATGTCACACAGTACAGCCAATAGGGCTGCTAGAATCTCCTGAGGGGGGATTGGAACTTTGGGAGCGCTTGAAGTACAAGCTAACAGTTAATTCAGTTGGAGCCAGGACTGAGACAGAGACGATAAGATCTGGGTGTCAGTGGCACCCAGACTAGGTCATATTAACCCCCTTAGGTCCAAGATAGTTCCCAATCACCTAATTAGATTGTGGCTGCTTAAGGGAAACCCCTAGCTAGGGACATTTCCCCTTTAGCTGTATATAGTTAGTTTATAGTGCCAGTGAAGACGCCACATTGTGAAGCATAGCCTACAGTCTGGGACCCAATCCAGGCATACATTATTAAAGACTATTTTATTGGTGGGACATCCTGCTGGAACCCACCCCATGCTGAGGCGGAGGCTTCACTGATGGTGACGAGCTGGATCTCCAGGATACCTGTTGTTAATTGGCAGCTCTGGGTATTTGAGTACCCGGCAGGTACATCAACTAAAGTGCACCAACGGTTCATGGGTAGCACTACCATGCACACTTTTGGGTGGGACATGACATTGGGTAAAAGGATATCAGGGTATTGGTGCCAAGCACCTTTTGTACTGCGGGGACACTCACTTGGTTTAAGGGGGTTTGGAGTGTATATATATAGTGGGGTAGTATTATTATATCCTGCTCTGTAAAACCTGTTATATTCTACTGGTGTGTGTTTATTATATTGTCCTGCACAGGGTTATCCCACATTGTTAGGATCCCACGCAGGTGGAGGCGGTATCGTAAACGGATCAGGTACATCCCTGGCTCCCACTAATGGGTGTTCAGGCCTCCTGTGAGCCGCCGTTAACGCACCACATACACCGTAGCCGCTAATATCTCCCAGGGGGTGGGGGAAAGTGCATTACACATGTGTATTGAGGCTTCCTTACAAGCTGTAGGAAGATCATTAATGAACACTGAGAAGAGTAGGGGTCCCAGAACAGAGCCGTGCGGGATAATTGGCTAGGGAAATTTGTCTTGGTATAGTAATCGCTTAATTGGGAGTGGACACGTTTTTCCATGACTTTGGATAGTATTGGGAGAAGAGAGATTGGCCTGTAGTTTGAGACAGTGTTTTTGTCCCCACTTTTGAAGATTGGGACAACTCTGGCAGAGTTAGCTATGATTTAACAAACAGTGTTATTTCTGGTTGTTATTCCCCCCATGAGTTTTGCAATCTGCTTTGAAAACTTGTTTTTATATTGGTTTTCATAGCATATTAAACACAATTCTAATGCATGGAAATAAAAATGCAGGGAGTAGATTAGTGAAATCATAAGTAAAAGCTTAATTGCCATTTCTAAGAGCACTTTGTTGCGAGGCTGATTACAGCAACAATTCAGTTTAATCGTTTGATGGTCAGGGGGTTTATAAAAACATCAATACAAATCAGCAATATATAATATTTTCAATTACAGTAAGTTAAGAAAATGGTTAAAGATTAATTATATAGACCATCTGAAATTATACAGTTTTTATTTTATATGTGCCAGAATATGTTAACAACAAATGAAATCGTCTTAGATCTTGTTACAGTAACCATGGAAACCACTACTGTGGCCATACAGCATCTAGCATGAGAGCAAAGAAAGGAGAACTATTTAATACATATGAGCAAAACAAAAGTTACTTTATATTTTGTACATTTTATATTTTCTCAAATATATAAAAAAATAAGGAAAAAATGTAATTACAATACTGTTGTGTTTTTTATTTATTTATTAATATACTGTAGTATCACAAAATGTCTTATCGGAGATAATTTTAGAACGAGTGAATTATGCAAAATACTTAAGTAATAATGACCTATTCTGAGGGGATTATTACTGTTACAGGCTAAATCTAGGCTTATATTTTTTTACTTATTTCATAAAAAAGACACTTTTTTAGTCATATTGATTTTTATCAGCATGATCATCTACATTCTTATGTTTTTACTGCACGTGTTTATTAAATGTAAATTGTACATACACACAGCCCCCCTCTATACACACACACTCTGCATCCCCTCTATCCACAACAACACACACTCTGCAACAACCCCTCTCTATACAAACACACTCTGCAGCCCCCTCTACAAAAACAAAACACACTCTGTAGCCCTCCTCCACCCTCTACACCAGGAGTGTGCAACCTTTTCAGTCTGTGCCCCCTCCCGTGTTTGCGCCCCCCCCCCCCCTTACCTGGTGTCTAGCATCTTCTTATGTCACGACGTCGATGACATAATGGCAACGCGATGGCATGTGACCCAGCGGCGTCATTTGATGCCGTAGTCCTGGTAAGGGAAGTTACATAGGCCACACGCACACTCCCTATGGGAAGAGCGTGGGGCCTCTGTACACACCGCACCCCCTCACCCAGAAAATCTAACAACCCCCAGTTTGCGTACCCCTGCTCCACACTCACAAAATACATACACAACTCACAGGAGCCCCCCCCCCCCTCTACACCCACAAACACAAACTGCAGCCCCACTGTAAAAAATTGCACACACACACCAACAAAACACACTGCAGCCCTCCTGCACTCTCTACACCCACAAAACACACACACACACACTGCAGCCCACCCTCTACACCCACAAAACACACACCAGCAAAACAGACTCTGCTGCCCCCCTCTGCACACAAAAAACACACACCGCAGCCCCACTGTAAATAAAAAAAACTGCACACACACATACAGTGGGGGCCGCCTTTATCCTAATGTGGCCGAAACGATGCAACTTTAATAACCGCGGGCAGATGCGTTTTTTTTTTTGGTCCGGAGTGTATTGCGGTATTTTAGCGCTCGTAATATTAGCATTTTATTATCGCTGTCTGCAATACTGCAATACCGTCTAAAAACTCAGGGGGGCGTTCGCGAGCTGTTGTCTTGGAAGTCTAATACTTTAGCAGTTCAACCAACGTCAGTACACAGTCTGCGTGTGCGCGCACAGTAATTGTAAATTTGCATATTTATACATGCATTTGCAGTGCTGTATGTCTCATTTGAAAATTGTTGAAACGCATAGGCATGTGCTGTAACAGTATCACATTTCGAAAATAAACAGCGCTCTCCCCTCGCTTGCCCCCGCACACACACAGGATAATTTATTGCACTGTAGTATTTCAACTTCGTTTCTTCTCTACAGTGCAGTACAGCTCTCCACACCATTCCTTTGAATGTGTGTCTTTCTGGTTTCAATCACATTCCTGCTTGATGCGCCTGTAAATTCACCACTGCTTGCTTGCGAAATTCAAGAGTGAGTGACCCAAAAAAAAAATATTTTTTTTCTCCTCATTATTTATTTTTATTTTCCCCACAAACCTGCCAAGACCAACTTGATATTACGATATTCAATCTGTGCTGTAGCTTTTGACTGCGACCCTATGCGTTTGACTGCACATGGTTGATTTGTGTTCTTTTTATGTACTGTATTTGTGGGTATAGGGATCAAATTTTTATGATGACCTGCCTTTTGAAATTATGTAATTTCTTTAAATTGCAGTACAGCTAATCCTTCATGCTGCTGTAGCCTGTGCCCCCCTCCCCCACGCACACACAAGGCTCGCTCAAGGATTTGAAACTCTTATCGACAGACACCTCTACAGAGTCATTTAGTTTCTGAAGCTTGCCATTGTGTTTTTAATCCGTCCCTAACCGAGCATCACCTCTGCTGCGCCTGTGTGTAATCCTCTTTGGGATGGGAGCTAGTTGATGATTACTGCTCATGACTCACCCACCCCCCCAACCTTTGAGGCTTTGTTTACGATAACGCTTTTGAAAATCCCTTCTCGAATTTGATATGTAAATCTGATTTGCACAGCATTGTGAGAATTGAACATCTGAATCATGTTGTTGATGCAGTAAATTACCACTTTTTGTCATTCTTTCTTTTTCTTTGGTGTAGGTGGGGTTTTTTTTTTCAATGATTATGATTATCATGAAGGTAAATAAATATTTATTTTATTTTATCAGGAACAAAAAAAACAAATATAAAAATAATCATGAATAATACAAAATGCAGTCTTTATTAAGTTCTTCTGTCAGATGGAAATTGAGGGCCGGTGGATAATCATGAATAATGCACATTGATAATAATATTAATTAATAATATATAATATATAATAATAATATATATATATATATAGTAATATAATTTTTCCCGTCTTTATCTTCTTCCTCATTCTGTGTACAGTACAGTAGTTCATTGAGAGAAGAGAGGTTTTGTGTACACCATGACTGCAGTTTAGATACGGTACACTTTGCTGTAGCGTGTATTTGACCCTTAATGCACTCTTCTCATCATTCTCTTCACTTATTTTGTCGACCAGAAGAGTTGTCTCCCTATAATGTACAGAAAAACAACAATTCGGTAAGTTACAGCGCAGTAGGCCACAAGCACAGCACATCATTTGCAGTAAAAATAGTATAAAATTAGAGAGATCTACACAATATATAGTTCTATTAATATGCAGCAATATAAACAATATATATACTGTAGTTATATAAATATACCGAAATAACTATAAAATTAGAGAGATCTACACAATATCTAGTTCTATTAATATGCAGCAATATAAACAATATATATACTATAGTTATATAAATACTGCTGCGGCAGCTTTTATTCTAACAAATCACCGGCTTTTACCTGGCTTGTTCCTGGAATGCCAGGCTGTTCACCTGGAGCATTCCGGGCTCCTTTTCCGTTCCCAGCTAGGGGTCATGCCCGGCTGACGCGCGGTTGATGGGTTTATTGATAATGGTTCGGATTTAAATAGGCTGCAATGCTTCGCGTGTCCGCCAGATGGCAGAAATTCATGAATTGTAATGCGCCAAATCAGTAATGTGTCGGCTTGCAGGTGTTTCGTTTAAAAAAGATACTGTACCACAGTGTGCTATTGTAACTTGGCCTTGGCCTTGAGACTGAAGGAAGAGGTTGCAAAAATGTATCAATTTAGGCTTTTCATACATACAGTATTAAAGAAAGACAAAGACCAGTTTCAGTTACAGTATTCTCCAGAGACCTACCCGGTCTTTTACAAATTTTCGCCAACTCCTCATACGTGGAAGCGTGCAGTAAGGAAAAGGTTATGTAGTGATCCCTGTTTTCACCATATTGAGCCCCAATTTGTTGAAGGGTATTGGTGTGTATCACCGGATTTTTCCCGTATCTATGATCATGGAGGCAGCAAAAGGCGAAGGGTCATGTTAAACCCAACTAAGAAGCGACAGTCGCTGCCAAGCAGTGCACCAGCACCAGCACCGGCTTCCAATGATGGTCCCACTGTCAGTGATAACCCTGAGCCTGAGGCTGAGCTGGATTTGGCGTGCAGTTTTGATGAAGCTTGCATGTACCTAAGCGATTTCAAGCCTCACCTGCTGACTACAGGTGGACTAGTCCCGCTGCAAACTATCGACGTGGATGATCAAGAAAGCTGGACTGGCAGTGGACCGGCGCCGGCGCCAGCTGAATGGGAAATTCTATGGTGAGTTGCCGTATTATTTTGGTGGGACTGGCTGGGTACTTCTTTAATGTAGGGGGCTGACCATAACTGTACATTAAAACTTTTCTTTTTGTTTTTCCTCAGAAAAGAAAACGGCTAATGGGGGGATTTCGATGGATAATATTGTACTGTATGCTGATGTTTTCCGGCCGTACAGTATACTGTGTAATAAACCCGAATAAATAAATCTATGCATTTATTCTACATATTCAGTATCGTTTCATTATGTGCCTTCTACAGTATACTGTACAGTGGTATACAGTGCCTAACATAAATGGGCAAAAATAATTTTATCTCTAGGTGCCCTAGAACAGAAGTTCCCACGCCAATTGTCCGTGAACTTGACCGAGGCCTTAAGTAGTTCCCACGCCAATTGAGCGAATATAATATAAAATAACCCGTTCTGTGGGTCTGAGTGGGTTGAAATTCGCCTGGCCCTCATGCGGGAGGACCCTTGCCACAGTGGCAAAATATCAGCCTTGCACGACCCCCGGAACCGGAGGTACCAAAAGACAGTTTAAAAGCACATTACCAAAGTGGCTTTTTTTCTGCCATGCAAGTCAATGGCAGAAACCTGAACTTTAACATCACCCTGACTCCGTTCTGTTGCCACGAGAGGGTCGCAATTTGCCATGCAATCCTGCCACAACTAAGACTACATGGTGACCGAATCTGAGCCCTCTAGGTCGAACAGAAACGGAGTTATGGGTTCCAGGTTTCTGCACATTCTGACCTAGCCGGTTCAAAGCTTTCTCCGCCATTACGCTCAATGGTAGGACCCTCCTCGCCGGCGTGACCCTTTCTCGCCGCCAGTACTGCTCGGACCCTGTTGGGGTGAAGTGAGGGGTTTCCTAACATCTAGGGGCAAAATTTTATCTCTAGGTGCCCTAGAACAGAAGTTCCCACGCCAATTGACCTAGTTCCCACGCCAATTGCCCTAGTTCCTACGCCAATTGCGCGCTCATTGCTCTTTTTTTACTATGTTGCCGAGATTGCGGCTTTGCGGTCAGGCAGTAAAAAAACAGTGCAGCAAGCCTCTACATTTGTTACACTGTCAAAGGAGCAAATGGAAACAATGTGAGGCAATTCAACATGGTCTTTTATTGGTGGAGTCAGTACAAAAACATTTATTTACAAATACTGTACAATGTTGTAACATTTAAAGTGCACAGCAATTCTAACCATCAACACACAATAATACATACTGCAGCCTTTATTAAATTCTTCTGCCAAAAAATTTTTTTGGTGCATGGGGCAAAGGGAGTTAAAGTGACTTGCTTTTTATGTACTGTATTTGGGGGTTGTCTTTGGGGGTTTATTCATCAAATTATTATGATGAACTGCCTTTTGAAATGACACTGCTGTTAACTATTTCAGCCACAAACCTCCAGAGTTTTTAATCCCTCCCTAGCCAAGCGTCAATCGGCTGAGTCACCCTAGCCTACCATCCGCCTCTCTCCACTGGGTCGTTAACCTTCTGCATATTGCCATTGTGTTCTTAATCCGCCCATAGCCGAGCTACAAACACTCAGTACGCCTGCGTCTAATCACACCACCCCCCTCCCCCAACCCTTAGAGGACTGTTTTGTTAACGGTAACGCTTTGGAAAATCCACACTCGAATTGGAAATGTAAATCTGATGTGCACAGCACTGTGAGAATTGAGAGTACACTGATATTGCATCAGGGTGTTTACACATTTGTCAGTCAGTATGGTTTACAGTCACATGTTTTAAAGACAATACAGTACATTCTTTAATATCTTTAAAATAAACATATATAAATATTATTTTAAATAACCCGTTCTGTGGGTCTGAGCGGGTTGAAATTCGCCTGGCCTTCATGCGGAAGGACCCTTGCCACAGTGGCAAAATATCAGCCTTGCATGACTCCCGGAACCGGAGGTACCAAAAGACAGTTTAAAAGCACATTACCAAAGTGGCTTTTTTTCTGCCATGCAAGTCAATGGCAGAAACCTGAATTTTAACATCACCCTGACTTCGTTCTGTTGCCACGAGAGGGTCGCAATTTGCCATGCAATCCTGCCGCAACTAGGACTACATGGTGACCGAATCTGAGCCCTCTAGGTTGAACAGAACCGGAGTTATGTGTTCCAGATTTCTGCTCATTCTGACTTAGCCGGTTGAAAGTTTTCTCCGCCATTATGCTCAATGTTAGGACCCTCCTCGCCGGCGTGACCCTTTCTCGCCGCCAGTACTGCTCGGACCCTGTTGGGGTCAAGTGAGAGGGTTCCTAACATCTAGGGGCAAAATGAATTTTATTTCTAGGTGCCCTAGAACAGAAGTTCCCACGCCAATTGACCTAGTTCCCATGCCAATTGCCCTAGTTCCTACGCCAATTGCGCGCTCATTGCTCTTTTATTACAATGTTGCCGAGCTTGCAGTACTATCAAAGGAGCAAATGGAAACAATGCACAGTACAGTAAGACAAATCAACATGTTCTTTTATTGGTGCAGTAAGTTCAAAAACATTTATTTACAAATACAATGTTGAAGCATTTTAAGTAACAGTAGGGCAAAACATGTACAGTACAATACAGTTCCATCCATGGCCGATTCTTTGCATGGCGCAAAACGCCATTAATGCCGTCTCTAACGCCTTTCATTACAGGATCTATAACTGTATAAAAGCGCCGCATTTCTTCCACAATGTTTTTCCTTAAATTGAGAGGAAGGGCCTTTTTTACGCAATTTCCTTCTTAGTTCACTTTGAAGGCCCAGTCGCAGTACAACGAGTAGGGAACATGGTGCTTAAAAATGATCAAGGCATACTTGTGGGGTACACCAGCACTCCTCACCCTATAATTCTCCTTGAGCGCCGGTGGCAGATCGCACAGGGTGATGTCGGGCACCGTTTCGATGCGAGCGGGTGTAGGTCTTTTGGGAACGGGTGTGCTTGAGGCGACGGGCGATGGTAGGTTGTCTGGGAGGAAGCTTTCCTCCGGTCTTGGTTGCCGTGTTGTCTCCTGGCGCGGTCTTGACGGGGTTGTCATTTCCTCCTCAACGGCATACATGTACACTACATCTTCTGGTGTAGGGGATGCGCTTGCTGATGGAAGGGGGTCGAAGGTCCCATTCATCACATCCATGTCACCCCCCTGCTCCGGGGGCGGGGAAACAGGGGCATTAGCACCGAGCAAATAATGTATGCCCGCTATCTCAGCCTCTATCTTCTCCATCCGTCGATCCATCCGTTGTTCCAATTTTAGCACCCATTGCTCCACATTTAGCATTGTCTCAAGAAGCACATCTATCTTTGCCAGCACAAGAGAATTCCAGGGGAGATCCACACTTATCCCATTCAGCATCCGCTCTAACGAGCTGCTTCTTGTACATGTCGTGTGGACATCTGGGGGGATGGGTGCAACGGAGGATGAGATGGGGGTTCCATGGAGAGAAGCGGCATCGATGGAGAGTGGAGGAGGTGACCTGTGGATACCCGGGAGAGGAGAAGCGGCAGCGTCGTCGAAGAGGGATGGAGAAAGTGACCTTTGGATTTCCGGGCGAGAAGCAGAGTCGTCTAAGAGCAGAGGAGACAGTGACCCGTGGATTTCAGAGGCGGCAGCTTCGTCAGATGGAACCGGAGAAGATGGGGGTGGAGAAGACGGGCTGAAGTTTTCCGGGACAGCTACAGCAGAGTCGTCGAAGCATATGGGAGTAAGTGGTCTGCGGATTCGATGGGTTGGCTGCCATTCGTTCTGCGTCGAGAGTACATCACCGTATATCTTCTTCACATAATGAGGCTTACGTCTAAGAAAACCCTTAACCTTTGGGGTCAGCAGAAGGTTTTCTTTATTGGCCTTAGCCTGTCGCTTTGCCCTTGGCGTGGAAACGGCAACCGCCTTTTGCTTTTTCAGCATGACAGGCACGGCAGAGATGAGTGGGTTCTTGCGTCCGTAGAAACGGGGATGCTCCATGGAAGCAGGTGGCACAATGCAGTATCTGGACAAGGGCAAGTTCAGATAAAGATCATCGAGTGGTGGGCTATGCAAAGTGTGTGACCTTTTAAGCATGGCTACCAGGTACAGGTGTTAAAAGTGGGCGTACTCTAATGTGAGTCATTACCGTATAAATACACCATCCATTTTGTGGATACACTGCACATTGAATACACATCGACTAAACATCGAATATACATTCTTGTGTTTGTATTTCTTTCTACTCACACCAATGCCTGTTAAAAAGATTTCAAAGGATCTCAGCATGCGAATTAAGGAGATGTACACAAGCGGACACCAAATTCCCGCTTTCCAACGCTGGTTAGCTACTTCTGACCTCGTTGTGCCAGCAATCACCGTGAGCTATCATGCACACGGAAAAAACAGAGGCAGGAAAAAGGCACCAAGGGTAACTAACGCGTAAGTATATTTACAGAGGCGGCATACTTTATTCTTAGTTGGCACGAGCCGCAAGCCGGGAGGTTTCCCGGCTTGCTCGTTTATTTCCCTCGGCATGTCGCGCGTCATCGATGCGCGGTCACGCTTCATCGGGAGCGTGCGCGTATGGCGCGCATGCCCAGGGCTCCCCGAGGGAGCCCTGGTGTCCCGCGATGTGGGGGATGGCGGTGGGGGGCTCCGGGGGACCCGGCGGACCCGGAGAGGGGAGGGGGAAACCCCGATCGGAGGACCGATCCTCCGAGGCTCCGGCGCATGCGCGGGAGAATGCGGCACGCGCCCGGTTTCTGTTGCGGCCGAGACCGGGCAAAGGTAAGAATAAACTTGGCCGCGACAGTATAAAACTTAACAAAAATAAAAATATAGAAAACTGTACGTACTGTACTGTTCATACAGTACAGTACATCAACAGTACAGTTCGGTACCTACTGTAATACTGTTGTTATTTCTGTTGATTTATATTACAACATAGTTTGTCTATTTATATTTATAGTACAGCAGTATACATATTTTGTATATTTCAATTTATCTTACAATGGTATATATAGGATGTATATTTATATTTATATTACAACAGTATATTTATAGTGTATATTTATATTTATAGTACAACAGTATATATATATATATATATATATATAACGTCTATTTATATTTATAGTACAGCAGTATACATATTTTGTATATTTCAATTTATCATACAACGGTAAATATAGGATGTATATTTATATTTATATTACAACAGTATATTTATTGTGTATATTTATATTTATAGTACAGCAGTCTATATATTTTGTATATTTCAATTTATTTAATATTACAACATTATATTTACAGTATATACATTTTATATTGCTGCATATTAATAAAACAATATATTTTCTTTACATTGTAGGGAGACAACTCTTCTCTTGGACAAAATAAGTGAGGAGAATGATGAGAGGAGTGCATTAACGGTTAAAAACACTCTGCAGGAAAAGCACAATCTGACTGTATCCAAGAGCAGCAAAAAGAAGATGAGAGGCAGCATTGGATGGAAATATGGACGTGTGAGGTTAGTAGTGGACAGTACAGGAGGTACTGTACTGTAAAGTAAAAGTGTTGTTTTGCAAACTGTACTGCGCTGTGACGCTAACATTTTTTATTCATTGTCATTACAGAGCGTACCCCATGATACGGGACGCAAACAAAATCAAGAGAGTGCTCCAGGCCCAGGCATGGATCGACAGTGGGGAGACTTTCCAGGATTGCATCTTCACTGATGAGTCTACTGTGTCACTGGAGAGATTTGCAAGCTTTGCATTCCACAAAAAAGGCCGCATATCTTTGAAGCCGCGGCCAAAACACCCTGTGAAGCTGCATGAGTGGGGTGCCATCTCTAGGCGTGGACCGGGATGCATTGTCATCTTTGAAGGTAAAATTTATCAAATATAATGTCGCCTAATGCACTGTACTTGACTAGTGTTGCCTTACCATATGCACTGTACTGTACTATTGTGCAGTTTTTTGAGCACTTTTCTTGCTATAGGAATCATGAATAAAACTTTCTTCTAAGACAACATTGTGCCCGAGATAGTGCAATACATCACACGCGAGTTCCCCGATGGTCACCGCTTCTACCAGGACAACGATCCCAAGCACACCGCGTCAACGGCGCATATCCTTGAGCGCGGCATCAACTGGGTGAAGACGCCAGCGGAGTAAGTGCAGTAGACCGTGTCCCATTTTTGTTCCCCACTGTTTTTAGCTCTTAAACCAATTGTCCTTTCTTTCCAATGACAGGTCGCCAGACTTCAATCCGATCGAAATGGTCTGGCAGCAACTGAAGGACCATATCCGGAAAGGGGCGAAACCCTCCAAAAAGGACGAGTTGGCGAAAGGCATAATGAGTTTTTGGAACGATGTACACTGTGTTGCCCATTGTCATCGCGCGTAATGGGCAAGCATCAGGAAAGTAGTACTGTGCTGTAATATTGTAAGTACAGTATGATACAGGTAAGTATGGCACAGAATTTTTCTTTCCCAATAGTCAGAGTAAACAGTAGTTACAGTATACAGTAGACTAGTTTGACAGTACTACAGTAACTGCGTACTAACTGCTCCATTTTTTTCTTTCCAGAGAGAAAGCTGCACCAACCACCTACAGTAGTTCTGCCATAATACAGTACAGTACGCACATACAGTACAGTACAGTACAGTAAAGTAACTGCACTAATTTTTTGTTTTCTTGTCGTTTCAGGAAAAAGGGTGGCCTGGGGGGGGGGGGGGTGTTGCGTCCAGTCTAATCTGCTTGTACTGTACAGTCAAATGTACAGTATATAAACAGCAGTAATAATGTACACAAAACCTCTCCTCTCTCAATGAACTACTGTACTGCAGACAGAATGAGGAAAAGATAAAGACGGAAAAAAAAATATTACTACAGAATACAGTATATAGTATACAGTATATATTATACAGTACATTACAGAACTGTATATAGTATTAAATAATATTCTTATGAATGTGCATTACTCATGTTTCCCCATGTTTTACAAATGTTTTCCAAATGGTTATCCAATTTCAATCTGCCAAAAGAACTTAATAAAGACTGCATTACTGTATGTATTATTCCCGATTATTATTTTTATTATTTGTATTTTTTGGTTCCTGATAAAATAAAATAAATTTTTATTCACTTTCCTGCGAATCATAATCATTGACAACCACCCCTACAGTGCAATATCAGTGTACTCTCAATTCTCACAGTGCTGTGCACATCAGATTTACATTTCCAATTCGAGAGGGGATTTTCCAAAGCATTACAGTTCAAACAACAGGCCTCTAAGGGTTGGGGGAGGGGGATGGTGTGATTAGACGCAGGCGTACTAAGTGTTTGTAGCTCGGCTATGGGCGGATTAAGAACACAATGGCAATATGCAGAAGGTTAACGACCCAGTGGAGAGAGGGGGATGGTAGGCTAGGGTGACTCAGCCGATTGACGCTTGGCTAGGGAGGGATTAAAAACTCTGGAGGTGTGTGGCTGAAATAGTTAACAGCAGTGTCATTTCAAAAGGCAGTACATCATAATAATTTAATGAATAAACCCCCAAAGACAACCCCCAAATACAGTACATAAAAAGCAAGTCACTTTAACTCCCTTTGCCCCATGCACCAAAAATGCTTTGTGGCAGAAGAATTTAATAAAGGCTGCAGTATGTATTATTGTGTGTTGATGGTTAGAATTGCTGTGCACTTTAAATGTTACAACATTGTACAGTATTTGTAAATAAATGTTTTTGTACTGACTCCACCAATAAAAGAACATGTTGAATTGCCTCACATTGTTTCCATTTGCTCCTTTGACAGTGTAACAAATGTAGAGGCTTGCTGCACTGTTTTTTTACTGCCTGACCGCAAAGCCGCAATCTCGGCAACATTGTAAAAAAAGAGCAATGAGCGCGCAATTGGCGTAGGAACTAGGGCAATTGGCGTGGGAACTAGGTCAATTGGCGTGGGAACTTCTGTTCTAGGGCACCTAGAGATAAAATTCATTCTGCCCCTAGATGTTAGGAACCCCCTCACTTCACCCCAACAGGGTCCGAGCAGTACTGGCGGCGAGAAAGGGTCACGCCGGCGAGGAGGGTCCTACCATTGAGCGTATTGGCGGAGAAAGCTTTGAACCGGGTAAGTCAGAATGAGCAGAAACCTGGAACCCACAACTCTGTTTCTGTTTGGCCTAGAGGGCTCAGATTCGGTCACCATGTAGTCCTAGTTGCGGCAGGATTGCATGGCAAATTGCGACCCTCTCGTGGCAACAGAACGGAGTCAGGGTGATGTTAAAATTCAGGTTTCTGCCATTGACTTGCATGGCAGAAAAAAAGCCACTTTGGTAATGTGCTTTTAAATTGTCTTTTGGTACCTCCGGTTCCGTGGGTCATGCAAGGCTGATATTTTGCCACTATGGCAAGGGTCCTCCCGCATGAGGACCAGGCAAATTTCAACCCGCTCAGACCCACAGAACGGATTAATGTACATTATACTTATATACAGTATTTATATATTTTTATTTTAAAGATATTAAAGAATGTACTGTATTGTATTTAAAACATGTGACTGTAAACCATAGTGACTGACAAATATTTTCACACCCTGATGAAATACAGTATCAGTGTACTCTCAATTCTCACAGTGCTGTGCACATCAGATTTACAATTCCAATTCGAGAGGGGATTTTCCAAAGCATTACCGTTCAAACAACAGGCCTCTAAGGGTTGGGGGAGGGGGATGGTGTGATTAGACGCAGGCGTACTGAGTGTTTGTAGCTCGGCTATGGGCGGATTAAGAACACAATGGCAATATGCAGAAGGTTAACGACCCAGTGGAGAGAGGGGGTTGGTAGGATAGGGTGACTCAGCCGATTGATGCTTGGCTAGGGAGGGATTAAAAACTCTGGAGGTGTGTGGCTGAAATAGTTAACAGCAGTGTCATTTCAAAAGGCAGTTTATCATAATAATTTGATGAATAAACCCCCAAATACAGTGTACAACCCCCCAAAACAGTACATAAAAAGCAAGTCACTTTAACTCCCTGTGCCCCATGCACAGGATGCAGTATGTATTATTGTGTGTTGATGGTTAGAATTGCTGTGCACTTTAAATGTTTCAAAATTGTACAGTATTTGTAAATAAATGTTTTTGTACTGACTCCACCAATAAAAGAACATGTTGAATTGCTGCACTATTTTTTTACTGCCTGACCGCAAAGCCGCAAGCTCAGCAACATTGTAAAAAAAGAGCAATGAGCGCGCAATTGGCGTGGGAACTAGGTCAATTGGCGTGGGAACTTCTGTTCTAGGGCACCTAGAAATAAAATTCATTTTGCCCCTAGATGTTAGGAACCCCCTCACTTGACCCCAACAGGGTCCGAGCAGTACTGGCGGCGAGAAAGGGTCACGCCGGTGAGGAGGGTCCTTCCATTGAGCGTAATGGCGGAGAAAGCTTTGAACCGGCTAAGTCAGAATGAACAGAAACCTGGAACCCATAACTCCGGTTCTGTTCAACCTAGAGGGCTCAGATTCGGTCACCATGTAGTCCTAGTTGCGGCAGGATTGCATGGCAAATTGCGACCCTCTCGTGGCAACAGAACGGAGTCAGGGTGATGTTAAAATTCAGGTTTCTGCCATTGACTTGCATGGCAGAAAAAAAGCCACTTTGGTAATGTGCTTTTAAATTGTCTTTTGGTACCTCCGGTTCCGTGGGTCATGCAAGGCTGATATTTTGCCACTATGGCAAGGGTCCTCCCGCATGAGGACCAGGCAAATTTAAACCCGCTCAGACCCACAGAACGGATTAATGTACATTATACTTATATGGAAGTGGTCTGCAAGATTCAGATGGGTTGGCTTGCCATCGTTTTTGTCGAGAGTACATTCACCGTATATCTTCTTCACATTAATGAGCTTACGTATAAGGAACCTTAACCTTTGGGGTCAGGCTCAGAAGGTTTTCTGTATTGCTTAGCCTGTCGCTTTTGCTTGGCATGGACAGCAACCGTCCCCCCCCTTTCGCCTGTCAGCATGACAGGCAACTGGCAGAGTGAGTGGGTTTCTTGCGCCAATCGAAACGGGGAATGCCCATGGAAGCAGGTTGGCAAAGCAGTTACAGTATCTGGACAAGGGCAAGTTCATGGATAAAGATCTGGAGTGGGTGGCCTATGCAATAAGTGTGTGACCTTTATGCATGGCGGCCAGGTACAGGTTCTTTGTTGAAAGTGGGCGTCTCTACTCTGTGAAGTTCAGTTACCGTATAAACACACCCAGTCCATTGTGTTATAGATGCACATAGAATACACATCGACTACAAACATCGACTAACTTCTTGTGTTGTACTGTTTTCTTTCCTACTCGCCACCGCAATGCCTCACGGGTGTTAAAAAGATTTTCAAAGGTGATCTCAGCATGCGAATGTAGCGAGATGTTACAGTGATTGCGGAACCAAAATTGGCTGTATTATCCACGTTGGTTAGCTACTTCTGACCCCGTGTGAATTAAACCACTGGAGTATCATGCCACAAGGAAAAAACAGAGAGGAGACGGAAAAAAGCACCCAACGTACGGTAATAACGCGTAAGTAAGTTATTTCCAGTATAAACTTAACAAACACAAAACATAGAAACGAAACTGATATTACATCTACAGACTACAGTTCGGTATTACTGATATACTGTGTATTTCTGTTGCATTATATTACAAACATTACTGTAAAGTTAGTTTCGTTATTTATAATTTATATTACAGCAGATAATTTGTTTGTAGATTAACTATCTTACAACGGTGAGATTACTGTTATAGGATGTACTGTTTTATATTTATTTTCACAGTATATTTTTTCAGTATATATTATATGTGCTGTATAGTATAGGAATTCAATATATATTTGTCTATTGTATAGTTTATAGTACAGCTTAGTATACATTTTTTGTATATTTCACTTAATCTTTACACGTAATGACTGATAGAGGATGTACTGTTATATTTATATTTTATTAACAACAGTATACGTATTTATTTTGTATATTTATGTATAAACAAGTTACAGTATATGATATTTTTGTATTGATATTTAATGTATAGACAACACGTACATTTATTATACATTTATATTGCTGACTATAGATAAATAATTAAAATGCAGAGCACAGGAGCAACCATAAAACACGAGACAGAGCAGTTTTTTAGAACACAGTCAGTGAAAACTCATGACAGGCACAGTGCACTAATTTATGATGTATAAATATCGAGTATAAATCAATGGTCTTTTTAGTTTAACATTTTTGGGCCAATAAATCTGTTGTCTAAAGCCCCTGAAAGCCAATGCTACGGCGCAGACCACAATTCAGGGTCAGTTCCCTAACGCTAATGATATAAATTCTAATACCGGTGTAGTAAACAGAAGAATGATTGATAGTTAATCTGTCAATATACGTTTGGCAACAGTTCTACTGTCTTATTGAAGCTTTTAATAACTGTATAGTACCAGGGAAAAGCACTTTTATTGAGCTGTCACACCATACAACTGCAAGCCAGCAAGTCACCCGAGGTGGAGGATGCTGATATGGACGTGAGCCATTAACCATTGTTTAAAGTGGGTGGAGATTCACCACCCCCTCAATTTGGGACGGGGTGGTGTGGTGAGCTACAATTAGGTAGGAGGTTGCCACCCTCCAATCAGCCAAGACTAGCTGACAACACAATGTAAAACATTACTGGGACACCAACAAGCGCTATTGAACCCCAAAATACTAACCACACATATATTAGCATCTGAGTGTCAACAACCAGCAACGGCGTTGCTAAGGCTGAGCATAGGCAATAATATGATTTAAATCAGAGACAGAACAAAAACACAGACAGAGCTCAGTTTTAGCACATCCGTGAAAACCATCATCAGGTACAGTGCCTTAAATATATATGTATAAATGTCGAGTAAAATGGTCTTTTAGTTACATTTTTGGCCAAACTGTTGTAAGCCCCTGAGCCAACTGCACGGCAGACCACAATTCAGGGGTCCCTAACGCTAATTATAATTTCTAATAACCTGTGTGTAACAGGAAGAATGATTTATAGTAAATCTGTCAAATTTAGTTGCAAAGTTCTAGTTGATTGAGAGCTTTTAATAACCTGTACTATACAGGAAAAAAGCACTTGTATTAGAGTGTCAAAACCATACTGCAAGCAGCAAGTTCCCTGGAGTGGAAGTGCTATGGAGTGAGCCCTTAACCATTTAAATGTGGGCAGGGGGGTGAGCTACAATTAGGTGGAGGTGCCACCCTCCAATCAGCCAAGACTAGCTGAAACCACAATTGTAAAAATACTGGACACACCAAGTCAGGACTCCCAAATAAACCAAAACATAAAGCGCTAGGTTACAAAGGAAATATACAGAGCTATTATCGAATTTTATACATATATTTTAAGGACTTTACTTGTACGAGAACGGGGATGTGCTAAAAACTACGTGTCTGTTTTTATGTTCTGTTCTGATTTAATAACCATGTACATTTGGCACTCTATTAGCTTGATTCGAAAGGGTTCCTTCTCTTCCCCTTCCCGTTTTTTCCCATTCCTTTTCCCCTCCCTCTCCCCCAACATACCTCAACATTGTATACTCCATTTCGCCCCTTCACCTACCCCCCCACCCTTAAGCAATGTTCCCTCTCCGCAATTATCCATATAATTTCTGTCCCGTTTCCGATCACCCGGTCCTCTCTGCATTCTTCTTTACAGAATATATATTCCCATGCTCTGGAGCATTCCTCGGTGGCACTCAATTATAATAGTGGGTTATTTTGGGGGTTCCAAAGGAGCTGGTTGGGTGTCCAGTATGTTTTACAATTGTTGGTCAGCTTGCTTGGCTGATTGGAGGGTGTCAACCATCTACCAATTTTAGCTCTAAACCCCTCCCCATTTAAAATGGTTAAGGCTCACTCCATAGAATCTTCCACTCAGGGGAAACTTGCTGGCTTGCAGTATGGTGTGACAACCATAATACAGAGTGCTTTTCCTGGTTAATGTACAGGGTATATAAAACGCTTCAATCAGACTTAGAACTTGCAAACTATATTGACCAGATTTACTATAAATCTTTCTTCCTGTACTACACAGGTTATTACTTAAGAATTTATATAGCGTTAGGGACCCTGAATTGTGGTCTGCCGTGCAGTTGGTTAGGGGCTTTACACAATTTTGGCCAAAAATGTTAAACTAAAAGACCATTTTAATCGACATTTATTACATATATTTTAGGCACTGTACCGTGTATGAGTTTCAATGGATGTGCTAAAAAACTGAGGCTCTGTCTGTGTTTATGTTCTGTCTGATTTTAAATATATTGCCATGCTCAGTAGCACTCCTCTGGGACACTCATATGCTTATATATATATGTTTGTGGTTATTTTGGGGGTCAATAGGAGCATGTTGTGGGTGTCCAGTATGTTTTGCATATTAATAAAACAATATAATTTCTCTTACATGTAGGGAGACAACTGTTCTGGGGGAAAAAAATAAGTGAGGAGAATAGATGAGAGAGGATGATAAGCGTTTAGGGTAAATAAACAACACTCTGCAGGGAAAAGCCAACAATGACTGTATCCGAGACCAGCATAAAGAAGATGATACAGCCAGCATTGGGATGGAAATATGGACGTGTAAGGTTAGTAGTACTGGACAGTACAGGAGGTAAGGAAGTGTTGTTTCGCAAACTGTAACTGCACTGTGCGCACATTTTTTATTCCTTGTCATTACAGAGTGTACCCCCATGATCGGGACGCAAACAAAATCAAAAGAGTGCTCCAGGCCCAGGCATGGATCGACAGGGGGAGACTTTCCAGGATTGCATCTTCACTGATGAGCTACTGTGTCAGCTGAGATATTTGCAAGATTTGCGTTCCACAAAAAGGCCGCATATCTTGAAGCCGCGGCCAAAACACACCGTGAAGTGCATGTGTGGTGGGGTGCCATCTTAGGCGTGGACCGGGATGCATTGTAATCTTGAAGGTATGTAATAAAATGTATTGCACTGTACTTGACTAGGGTGCCTTACCGTATGCACTGTACTGTACTATTGTGAAGTTTATTGAGCACTTTTCTTTCTTGCTATAGGAATCATGAATAAAGCGTTCTTCCAAGACAAACTTGTGCCCGAGATAGTGCAATACTTCCCCAATGGTCACCGCTTCTACAGGACAATTATCCACAAGCAAACCGCGTCAACGGCACATATTTTGAGCGCAGCATCAACTGGGAGAAGCGCCAGCGGAGAGTAAGTGCAGTAGACCGTGTCCCATTTTTGTTCCCACTGTTTTTAGCTCTTTTAAAACCAATTGTCCTTTCTTTCCAAAGACAGGTCGCAGACTTCAATCCGATCGAAATGGCTGGCAACAGCTGAAGGACCATATCGGAAAGTGGCGAACCCTCCAAAAACAAGGACGAGTGTGGAAAGGCATAATGAAGTTTTTGGACGATTGTACTCACCGTGGAACGCTGCAATAAATATATAGACCATATGCCACTGTTGCCCATGTCATCCGCGCGTAATGGGCAAGCATCAGGAAAGTAGTACTGTGCTTGTATAAGTAAGTACAGTATGTACAGTAAGTATGACAGATTTTTTCTTTCAGTAATAAGAGTATTACAGTAGTTAGTTTTTTCTTTACAGAGAGCGGAGAGCAGCACCACATCAGGTTACAGTACATAGAATTTCAAGTACAGAGTTTTACAGTAGTCCCGTACAGTATACAGTAGACTAGTTAGATAAACAGTAACTGCCTACTAAACTGCTCCACTTTTTCTTTCCAGAGAAAGCTGCACCAGCCACCTAACAGTAGTTTGCCTAATACAGTACAGTACGCAACATACAGTACAGTACAGTAACTGCACTAATTTTTGGTTTTCTTGTCGTTCAGGAAAAAGGGTGGCCTAGGTGGAGATGGGGGGTTGTGTCCAGTCAAAATCTTGCTTGTACAGTGAAATGTACAGTATATAAACAGCAGTGAATGATGTACACAAAACCCTCCTCTCTCAAGAACTACTGTACGCAGACAGAATGAGGAAAAGATAAGACAAAAGAAAATATAATTTTACTATACAGTATATAGTATATACAGTATATAACAGTACATTACAGTACTGTATGTGTGTATAGTTTATAAATATCATGTTTCCCCATGTTTTACAAAGTTTTCCAAATGGTTCACAATTTCAAGCTGCCAAAATAATTAATAAAGATCCTGCATATGTATTCCTGATTTTTTATATTTGTATTTTTGGTTCTGATAAAATAAAAATAAATATTTATTCACTTCATGCGCCACAGAAAGGATTCTGTACATTTTACTTACTGTATAACAGGATTTATTATTTTATTTTAAGATATTAAAGAATGTACTGTATGGTATTTAAAACATGTGACTGTAAACCATAGTGACTGACAAATATTTCACCATGATGAAACTAGCGAGCATACAGTGTACTCTAATTCTCACAGTGCTGTGCACATCAGATTTACATTTCAATTCGAGAGGGGATTTTCCAAAGCGCATTACACGTTCAAACAACAGGCCTCTAAGGGTTGGGGGGAGGGGGATGGGTGATTGTGATTAGACGCAGGCGTACTAGAGTGTTTGTAGTGCCGGCTATGGGCGGATATTAAGAACACAATGGCAATATTGCAGAAGGTTAACGACCCAGTGGAGAGAGGGGGTGGTTAGGTATGAGGGTGGACTCAGCCGATTGACGCTTGGCTAGGGAGGATTAAAAACTGGAGAGGTGTGTGGCTGAAATAGTTAACAGCACGTGTATTTCAATAAGGCTAGTTCATCATAATAATTGATGAAAATAAACCCCCAAAGACAACCCCCAAATACAGTACATAAAAAGCAAGTCACTTTAACTCCCTGGTGCCCCATGCACAAAAAGGTTTTGTGGCAGAAGAATTTAATAAAGGCTTGCAGTATGTATTATTGTGTGTGATGGTTAGGAATGCTGTGCACTTTAACATGTTGAAACATTTGTACAGTATTTGTCNNNNTTGTAAATAAATGTTTTTGTACTGACTCCACCAATAAAAGAACATGTTGAATTGCCTCACATTGTTTCCATTTGCTCCTTTGACAGTGTAACAATTGTAGAGGCTTACTGCACTGTTTTTTTACTGCCTGGTCGCGCAATTGGCGTAGGAACTACGGCATGTGGCGTGGGAACTAGGTCAATTGGCGTGGGAACTTCTGTTCTAGGGCACCTAGAAATAAAATTCATTTTGCCCCTAGATGTTAGGAACCCCCTCACTTGACCCCAACAGGGTCCGAGTAGTAATAGCGACGAGAAAGGGTCACGCCGGCGAGGAGGGTCCTACCATTGAGCGTAATGGCGGAGAAAGCTTTGAACCGGCTAAGTCAGAATGAGCAGAAACCTGGAACCCACAACTCCGGTTCTGTTCGACCTAGAGGGCTCAGATTCGGTCACCATGTAGTCCTAGTTGTGGCAGGATTGCATGGCAAATTACGTGGCAACAGAACGGAGTCAGGGTGATGTTAAAGTTCAGGTTTCTGCCATTGACTTGCATGGAAGTGGTCTGCAAGATTAGATGGGTTGGCTTTGCCATTCGTTTGTGTCGAGAGTACATTACCGTATATCTTCTTCACATAATGAGGCTTACGTATAGGAACCTTAACCTTTGGGGTAGGTCGCAGAAGGTTTTTTTATTGCCTTAGCCTGTCGGCTTTGCATTGGCATGGAAGAAGCAAACCGCTCCCCCCCCTTTCGCCTGTCAGCATGACAGGACTGGCAGAGTGAGTGGGGTTCTTGCGCCATAGAAACGGGGATGCTCCATGAAGCAGGTTGGCAAAGACAGTACAGTATCTGGACAAGGGCAAGTTCAGGATAAAGATCCTGAGTGGGTGGCCTATGCAAAGTGTGTGACCTTTTATGCATGGCGGCCAGGTAAGGATTTTGTTGATAAGTGGGCGTACTCTACTCTGTGAAGTCAGTTACCGTATAAATCACCACCCAGCCATTGTGTGTATATGCAACATAGATACACATCGACTACTAAACATCGAATAACTTCTTGTGGTTTGACTGTATTTCTTTCCTATCGCAGCCAATGCCTACTGGTGTAAAAAGATTTTTCAAAGTGATTCTCAGCAGTGCGAATGCAGGAGAGTTACGTGATTCTGCGCGAACAAAATGGCGCATATCCAACGTTGGTAGCTACTTCTGACCTCGTGTGCATATTAACCACTGTGCAGCTATCATGCACAAGGAAAAACACAGAGCCGAGAGAGGAAAAAAGCACCAACGAGGTAATAACGCGTAAGTAAGTTATTCAGTATAAAATTAACAAACAACAAAACATAGAAACAAACTGTAACTGTACATCTACAGTACAGTTCGTATTACTGTATATATGTGTATTTTGTTGCTTTTATATTACAAACATACTGTACAGTAGTTTGTCTATTTATATTTATATTACAGCAGTGATAATTTGATATTGTAATTTACTATTTACAACGGTAGGATACTGTTATAGGATGTATGTATTATATTATATTCAACAAGTATATTTTCAAAGTATATTTATATTAGTTATATGATAGACAATCAGATATATATGTTGTCTATGTATATTTATAGTCACAGCAGTAGTATACATTTTTTGTATATTTCACTTAATCTTTACACGCGTAATACTGCGTAGAGGATGTACTGTTATATTATATTTATTATTAACAACAGTACTACGTATTTATTTTGTATATTTATAGTAAAACAAGTTACAGTATATATATTTTGTATTGATATTTAAGTATATGACAACAGTACATTTATTATACATTGTATATTGCTGCTATAATAAATCATTAAAATGCAGAGAGCAGGAGAAACATAAAACACGAGACAGAGCTAGTTTTTTAGCACATCAGTTGAAACTCATACAGTCACAGTGCAATAATTATATGTAAAATATCGAGTATAAAAATGGTTTTTAGTTAAATTTTTGGCACCAATAAATCTGTTGTACGTAAAGCCCCTGAACCAAATGCTAGGCAGCAGACACAATTCAGGGCAGTTCCTCTAACGCTAATTATAAATTCTTGAATCAACCGTGTGTAGAACAGGAAGAATGATTATAGGTTAATCTGTCAATATAGTGGCAACAGTTCTAACTAAGTCTTGATTGAAGCTTTTAATAACTGTTAGTACCGGGAAAAGCACTCATTTATTAGAGTGTCACACCATACATACTGCAAGCCAGCAAGTCCCCGAGGTGGAATGCTGTATGGACGTGAAGCCTTAACCATGTTTTAAATGGAGGGGGTAGGATTTCCCACCCCATTTGACCGGGGGGTGTGGTGAGCTAAATTAGGTAGGAGGTTGACCACCCTCCATCAGCCTAAGACTAGCTGCAACACAATGTAAAACATTACTGGACACCAACAGCGTCTATTGACCCCAAAATATAACCACAACAATATTAGCATGAGTGTAAACCGCAACGGCGTGCTACTGAGCATAGGCATATATATGAATTTAAATCAGAGACAGAACAAAAACACAGACAGAGCTCAGTTTTAGCACATCGTGAAAACCATCATCAGGTACAGTGCCTTAAATATATATGTATAAATGTCGAGTAAAATGGTCTTTTAGTTACATTTTTGGCCAAACTGTTGTAAGCCCCTGAGCCAACTGCACGGCAGACCACAATTCAGGGGTCCCTAACGCTAATTATAATTTCTAATAACCTGTGTGTAACAGGAAGAATGATTTATAGTAAATCTGTCAAATTTAGTTGCAAAGTTCTAGTTGATTGCGAGCTTTTAATAACCTGTACTATACAGGAAAAAAGCACTTGTATTAGAGTGTCAAAACCATACTGCAAGCAGCAAGTTCCCTGGAGTGGAAGTGCTATGGAGTGAGCCCTTAACCATTTAAATGTGGGCAGGGGGGTGAGCTACAATTAGGTGGAGGTGCCACCCTCCAATCAGCCAAGACTAGCTGAAACCACAATTGTAAAAATACTGGACACACCAAGTCAGGACTCCCAAATAAACCAAAACATAAAGCGCTAGGTTACAAAGGAAATATACAGAGCTATTATCGAATTTTATACATATATTTTAAGGACTTTACTTGTACGAGAACGGGGATGTGCTAAAAACTACGTGTCTGTTTTTATGTTCTGTTCTGATTTAATAACCATGTACATTTGGCACTCTATTAGCTTGATTCGAAAGGGTTCCTTCTCTTCCCCTTCCCGTTTTTTCCCATTCCTTTTCCCCTCCCTCTCCCCCAACATACCTCAACATTGTATATCCATTTCGCCCCTTCACCACCCCCCCACCCTTAAGCATGTTCCCGTCTCCGCAATTATCCATATAATTTCTGTCCCGATTCCGAGCACCCGGGCTCTCCTGCACTCTTCTTTACAGAATATATATTCCCATGCTCTGGAGCATCCTCGTGGCACTCAGATTATAATATTTGGTTATTTTGGGGGTTCCAAAGGAGCTGGTTGGGTGTCCAGTATGTTTTACAATTGTTGGTCAGCTTGCTTGGCTGATTGGAGGGTGTCAACCATCTACCAATTTTAGCTCTAAACCCCTCCCCATTTAAAATGGTTAAGGCTCACTCCATAGAATCTTCCACTCAGGGGAAACTTGCTGGCTTGCAGTATGGTGTGACAACCATAATACAGAGTGCTTTTCCTGGTTAATGTACAGGGTATATAAAACGCTTCAATCAGACTTAGAACTTGCAAACTATATTGACCAGATTTACTATAAATCTTTCTTCCTGTACTACACAGGTTATTACTTAAGAATTTATATAGCGTTAGGGACCCTGAATTGTGGTCTGCCGTGCAGTTGGTTAGGGGCTTTACACAATTTTGGCCAAAAATGTTAAACTAAAAGACCATTTTAATCGACATTTATTACATATATTTTAGGCACTGTACCGTGTATGAGTTTCAATGGATGTGCTAAAAAACTGAGGCTCTGTCTGTGTTTATGTTCTGCTCTGATTTTAAATATATTGCCATGCTCAGTAGCACTCCTCGGGACACTCATATGCTTATATATATATGTTTGTGGTTATTTTGGGGGTCAATAGGAGCTTGTTGTGGGTGTCCAGTATGTTTTGCATATTAATAAAACAATTAATTTCTTTACATGTAGGGAGACAACTGTTCTGGGGGAAAAAAAAATAGTGAGGAGAATGAGATGAAGAGGAGATGATAGCGTATTAGGGTAAATAAACAACACTCTGCAGGGAAAAGCCAACATGACTGTATCCGAGACCAGCATAAAGAAGATGATACGCCAGCATGGGATGGAAATATGGACGTGTAAGGTTAGTACTGGACAGTACAGGAGGTAAAAGTGTTGTTTCGCAAACTGTACTGCACTGGCCGCACATTTTTTTATTCCTTGTCATTACAGAGTGTACCCCATGATACGGGACGCAAACAAAATCAAAAGAGTGCTCCAGGCCCAGGCATGGATCGACAGGGGGAGACTTTCCAGGATTGCATCTTCACTGATGAGCTACTGTGTCGCTGAGATATTTGCAAGATTTGCGTTCCACAAAAAAGGCCGCCATATCTTTGAAGCCGCGGCCAACAACACCCGTGAAGATGCATGTTGTGGTGTCGGGTGCCATCTAGGCGTTGACGGGTGCATTGTAATCTTGAAGGTATAAAATGTACTTGCACTGTGTACTTGACTAGGGTTGCCTTACCGTATGCACTGTACTGTACTATTGTGAAGTTTATTGAGCACTTTTTTTCTTTGCTATAGGAATCATGAATAAAGCGTTCTTCCAAGACAACATTGTGCCCGAGATAGTGCAATACTTCCCCAATGGTCACGCTTCTACAAGGACAATTATACCAACAAGCAAACCGCGTCAACGGCACATATTCTTGAGCGCAGCATCAACTGGGGAAGAAGCCCAGCGGAGTAAGTGCAGTAGACCGTGTCCCATTTTTGTTCCCACTGTTTTTAGCTCTTTTAAACCAATTGTCCTTTCTTTCCAAATGACAGGTCGCAGACTTCAATCCGATCGAAATGGCTGGCACACAGCTGAAGGACCATATCCGGAAAGTGGCGAACCTCCAAAACAAGGGACGAGTGTTGAAAGGCATAATGAAGTTTGTTGGAACGATTTTTGTACTCACCGTGGAACGCTGCAATAAATATATAGACCATATTGCCACTGTTGCCCATGTCATCGCGACGCGTAATGGGCACAGCATCAGGAGTAGTACTGTGCTTGTAATAAGTAAGTACAGTATGTTACAGTAAGTATGGACAGATTTTTTCTTTCAGATAATAAGAGATACAGTAGTTAGTTTTTTCTTTACAGAGAGGGAGAGCAGCACCAAGCCATCAGGTTACAGTACATAGGAATTTACAGTAGTACAGAGTTTTACAGTAGTTCCCGTTACAGTATACAGTAGACTAGTTGGACGATTAAACAGTAACTGCCTACTAAACTGCTCACTTTTTCTTTACAGAGAAAGTGCACCAGCCACATAACAGTAGTTTTGCCTAATACAGTACAGTACGCAACATACAGTACAGTACAGTAACTGCACTAATTTTTGGTTTTCTTGTCGTTCCAGGAAAAAGGGTGGCCTAGGTGGTAGATGGGGGCGTTGTGTCCAGTCAAAATCTTGCTTCGTACAGTGAAAGTACAGTATATAAACAGCAGTTGAATGATTGTACAACAAAACCCTCCTCTCTCAATGAACTACTGTACTGCAGACAGAATGAGGAAAAGATAATGACAAAAGAAAATATAATTTTACTATACAGTATATAGTATATACAGTATATAACAGTACATTACAGTACTGTACTGTGTGTATAGTATATAAATAAATCATGTTTCCCCATGTTTTTACAAAGGTTTTCCAAATTGGTTACAATTTCAAGCTGCCAAAATAATTAATAAAGACCTGCATATGTATTCCTGATTTTTTATATTTGTATTTTTGGTCCTGATAAAATAAAAATAAATATTTATTCACTTCATGCGAACCACAGAACAGGATTCTGTTACATTTTACTTACTGTATAACAGGATTTATATATTTTATTTTAAGATATTAAAGAATGTACTGTATGGTATTTAAAACATGTGACTGGTAAACCATAGTGACTGACAAATATTTCACCAATGATGAAACTACCACGACATATCAGTGTACTCTCAATTCTCACAGTGCTGTGCACATCAGATTACATTTCAATTCGAGAGGGGATTTTCCAAGCGCATACACGTTCAAAAACAGGCCTCTAAGGGTTGGGGGGAGGGGGTGGGTGATTGTGATTAGACGCAGGCGTTAGAGTGTTTGTTGTGCCGGCTATGGGCGGATATTAAGAACACAATGGCAATATTGCAGAAGGTTAACGACCCAGGGGAGAGAGGGGGTTGGTTAGGATAGGGGGACTCAGGATTGACGCTTGGCTAGGGAGGATTAAAAACTGGAGAGGTTGTGGCTGAATAGTTAACAGCACGTGTATTTCAATAAGGCTAGTTCATCATAAAATTTGATGAAATAAACCCCCAAAGACAACCCCCAAATACAGTACATAAAAAGCAAGTCACTTTAACTCCCTGTGCCCATGCACCAAAAAGTTTTGTGGCAGAAGAATTTAATAAAGGCTTGCAGTATGTATTATTGTGTTGATGGTTAGAATGCTTGTGCACTTTAATGTTACAACATTGTACAGTATTTGTAAATAAATGTTTTGTACTGACTCCACCAATAAAAGAACATGTTGAATTGCCTCACATTGTTTCCATTTGCTCTTTGACATGTTGTGTACAAAAAGTAGAGGCGACTGCACTGTTTTTTTACTGGCTGGTCGCGCAATTGGCAGTAGGAACTACGGCATGTGGCGTTGGGGGGAACTAGGTCAATTGGCGTGGGAAACTTCTGTTCTAGGGCACCTAGAAATAAAATTCATTTGCCCCTAGATGTTAGGAACCCCCTACTTGACCCCAACAGGGTCCGAGTAGTAATAGCGACGGGAGAAAGGGTCACGCCGGCGAGGAGGGTCCCTACCATGAGCGTAATGGCGAGAAAGCTTTGAACGGCTAGGTCAGAATGAGCAGAAAACCTGGAACCCACAAACTCTCGGTTCTGTTCGACCTAGAGGGCTCAGATTCGGTCACCATGTAGTCCTAGTTGTGGCAGGATTGCATGGCAAATTACGTGGACAACAGAACGGAGTAGTTGATGTTAAGTTCAGGTTTCTGCCATTGACTTGCATGGCAGAAAAAAAGCCACTTTGGTAATGTGCTTTTATAAAATGTCTTTGGTAACCTTCCGGT